>CM053784.1:170697994-170770494 GCA_028749045.1 Cupressus sempervirens
ATAGTAGGTTCCTACATGTCATTGTGTGCCTCTAGGAAGTAGATGTCAGGTTCGTGATTGGAACCTTTGAATTAGTATACTTTTAGGATTCTTGGACTATAGAGATTTGTCCTATGTGTTATGGATAGCCTGTTTGGGACTTGAGATTATCTCCTTAGCATGGTGGGAGTGGACCACTTAGGTACCACACGGTCGGGTGGTAGTGTATTTTCCACTCTTATCATTTGAGACTCATTGAGACATCGTGGCTAATGCATCCTTCATGATGGTGGATATGTATCCTTTCATTGATGATTAGCATATGTTAGATGATGTTATCTTATGCTTTTATTTGCATGTTAGATTACTTTCTACATATGATGTTGTATATATTAGGAGTGACATTCCTAGTATGTTAGTACCAATGATCTCTTCGGTGATTTGGAATGTTACGCACAGAGGGATGGCTAGGATCCATGATGGTCTAATAATGCTATTAATGGATGGGAGGAACCGTGCACTTAGTTTATTTTGTTTGATCTTTATGATGGATGTATATGTCTTCTATGATGATGTACATATGATTATCTCTACTTTGATGTATCATGGATTGGAATAGGATGATGTACCTTATTCTACATATGTATATTCTTTGAGCTTGCCATACCCTGTGACATGTACAGAGGATGATTGAGCATTTGGAAATGTCATGTTTAAACATTAGACTTATCATTATTATTTCATGTGGATGTTGTACTAGGTGGATTCTTGTATGTGATTCAACATTAAGGGATCTTTAAAGAATGTAATCTGTTATGTATGTTATGTTTACTTTCAGATGGACATTACTATTGCTTCCATTATTGTGAATAAGTTATGCATGGTATTTAATTTCATGTAAAAAAAATTTTTTTTTACCAAACTTAGTGAAACTCTAGGTTAATTCTTTGGATCCCTTGGCGGGGCGTTACACCTAGAGCATGGTATGAAAGACCCCATGGATATCTAGTGAAAATTGGTTTTGAAAAGACAAATGATAATAAAAATTTGTACATTAAGGAAGGTCCATAGGACAAGATATTTCTTGCAAAAATATTTGTGGATGATATCATATTTGGTGGACACCATCATACTCAAAAAATGGCACATGCAAGGAACGAGCTAAGGATTGACCAAGGAAAGATGGAATAAAGCACAACAAGTGATGTTATGCAAGTCATTTGTTGAAGAAATAAGGAAAGAATTTGAAATATCTATGTTAGGAAAGATTAAATTCATTTTGGGTGTACAAGCTCATCAAATGAAGGATGGCATATACATCACTCAATCAAAATACACCACAAAAACATTGAAAGTATTTAAAATGGAAGATTCCAAACAAGTTGGGACACCTATGTCTACTAGACATAAGCTCTCAAAGAATGATGATTCAAATATTTTAAATTAGACTACTTTCATATCAATGATTGGGAAACTTCAATATGTGGTTCACACTAGACTACATATTCCATTAGAAGTTGGCATAATTACAATATTTTATTCCAATCCTAAAGAAAATTACATGACGGTGATTAAAAGAATCTTGAGATATCTAAAAGGTACTAAAGATTGTGGGTTATGGTATAGGAAAGGAGGAAATTTTGAGTTAAGTGCCTTTACTGATGTA
This sequence comes from Cupressus sempervirens, assembly GCA_028749045.1. Classification (NCBI taxonomy): domain Eukaryota; kingdom Viridiplantae; phylum Streptophyta; class Pinopsida; order Cupressales; family Cupressaceae; genus Cupressus; species Cupressus sempervirens. The sequence continues at coordinate 170,699,640 of CM053784.1, forward strand.
GATTTGGCGAGAAGCATTGTTGATAGGAAAAATACTAGTGGAGGAGCATTATTTCTTGGAATGAGGCTAGTATCTTGGACAAGAAAGAAGCATAATTGTATTTCTCAATCCAGAACATAATGTGGATCAAGAAATTGATGTGAGGAATAAAGGAAGGCATATAGGAACCAATGGTTATCTATTGTAATAACACAAGTGAAATCAATATATATATATATATATATATATATATATATATATATATATATATATATATATATATATATATACACAATGGTGGAAACTAAGACAAAACACATTGCAATCAAATATCATTTCCTAAGGGAATTGGTTCAAGATAAAGAGGTGAGATTGGAATATGTAAGCACCAAGGAGTAGATAGTAGATATATTTACCAAAGCTTTACCTAAGGATGCATTTATTTATCTAAGAGGTAAACTAGGTTTTATTCCCCTCATTGATGCTCACTAAAATAAAAATGATACTATGGAATCAACCATGCTCCAATGAAGATTAATCAAGTTGATGTAGTGTAATATAGAGCATGTTGCATATGAATCAACATGAAAGGTACATTGTAATTCTAGATGTCTGCATCCTTTGGAAATTGATGTCAAAGATGAAGATTTGTGTGTAAACATGGAAGAGGAACATGAAATATTGAGGAATGCTTAGAGGAAGAGTCTTGATATTTAGCTAATGGATTTAAAAACTAAGAGGTAGAAAATTGTAATAGAGTAGTGATAGGAAATGAATAGAGATAAATCAAAGTATAATCTCATAGGGAGTTAGTATTGATGATAATCAAAATGAAACTAAGGATATTATCTCATTACTCATACTTCAATTAGCTTATGTTATCATGTTGTATTTTTGTCAATTCCAAACAAGGAGTTTGTTGGAAACAATTCTTTAATTATATATTTTCATTGATGTTTACACAAATGTTAGTATTAGTTGAATAGTTGGTTAATGAAAGGATTCCTACATATAGTATTGACTAAGTGGTTGGACATCAAAGAAAATCAATTGACCAAGTGGTCAGACAATGAGAAGTCACAGTGTAAACCAAGTTTTTAGTCCTTGTGTTGACCAAGTGACAAAAAAATGAAAATTTCAAGTATCTTATTAATTGAGGCCAACTATTTCAATGTTTATTGATGTTTTGAAAGGGTATTCAAGATAACTTTTCCTAACTTATGATATATAAGAAAGGTGAAGTTGTGAGGATAAAGTGTAACAAGAAGAATAGGAAAAAGATGGATATGTTAGTGAAGGGGAAAAATGTAGAGAAGAATAGTGTGAAAGATAAGCTACAAAGAAACATCTGATTAGGAAGGATCTAGAGGTTAAGCTAGAACAGAGATTTGAATCTGCAAAGGAAGTTTATTCACAAATTAGGTCAAACTATTGTTTCTTTCTAGTCATTGTAATAATAAAGAAATCTCTTAATAGAGTTGACTTAATAGTCATTTTGTAAATTATCTAACAAGGTGACATTTCATGATTGAAGTGTTTAAAGACCTCTAACCAAGCCATTCCTAATAAGGTGATCTAAATCTTCTAATAGGGTTATACCTAATGGTATATTTTATAACCTTTAATAGGCTTGTCTCCTAACATGGCTCACTTTAGGTGAGTAAAAATTGTTGTAACTAGTTACAAGATGGTTTATCCCGAATTAGGTTTCCACATTAAATCTTGGTCTCATTTTTGTTCATGTGCTATTTTCTTATACTTTATGTTTCTTCAACTAAGTTACTAAAGGTTAAAAAAATTAAACAATCTTAAGATTACTTTGTTAACCAAACTATTATGTATTGCATGATCAGTGAAAGTTTATATTGACATCTAAGGGAAAAAGGATTTGCTTTTGTGGTAACTAATTCACCCCTTCCTCTTAGTTAATATTTTACATTATCAACACTTAACTAGTATAGCCTCCATCCATTTAGTACTCGATAATCATTGGCTACTAGAATCTAACTATGTCCCCCACTTAATTTTGTTCTTATTTCCCTGATGCAGGAGCATCCAAAGGTATAAGGGCAATCCTGTGTCACCCAAAAAAATGTACTTAGACTTAGTTTCTGTTTCATGTCTTTACATTTTTGGATACCCATTTGGCTCAAATAAAGGTTCCAACTCTCATAGTTCAACTATCAGTGCATTTGAAAATCCCAAAAAAAATAGGAGCATGTATTTGGGCCATCATTTCGATAAACTAGAAGGTGTGAATTGGCCAGATGAATGTAATCATGATTTGGAGCATTCCAAAAAATGAATCAGGTCAATAGGCCCCACGGTTTGAAAGTTATTGCAGTTTTTTGAGTTTTGGAGACCTCCTAAGAAGGCTTCAAAGTCAGGTTTGGAGAATTAAATGACCTCGAAAAGGGTCAAAAAATGGGGGATGAGCAAAGCTCATTCATAGGGCTATAGAGCGCTTCAAGATCTTTTCAAAAATGTAAACGGTTCATCAATCAGAGCTATGATTCAAAAGTTTTGCCTTCCGAAAGTTCAGCTGCCGTTTCTGGATTCTTCTAGATTTGCACCGATTTCTAACACAGCTTCTGGAACCTTCTATTTTTTCGGTGGATGCCTACTAGCACTTTCTAGAATGTACTCCTAGTCGTTAACCCTCCGGGGTCTATTTAAGGAGATTTTTGGCATTGTAAAAGGCAGTTCGGATTGGAGCTTGAGAGGAGGTGCTAAAAGGAGAAATATTCTCCAGATTTATGCTATTGTAAGCCCGTAGGGCATGTTTTGAAGTTTATTTTCTCTGCACTATTTGTACTAGCTTATTTTCTTAGTTAATATAATTCCCCTTTTCTATTGTGTCCATTCTATTGTTGGGTTGTGTTCCCATCAAGTGGTATCAGAGCTGGTTTTCCTGAGTGTGTAGACAGAGCACCGACTGTGAGGAAGTTTGCACAAGGACTGTGTGGTTGTGGGTTTGAGTTAGAAGATGCCTCCATGAAGAGAGTGTGGTGGAAGGGCCAAAGCTATTGATCCTGAGGAGGTTAGAGCCCTGCAAAGATAGGTACAAGCATTGCAAGAGGAGCTTCGTAGAGGAGCAAATGTTGCCGCAGATGACAATGAAGAGGAAGTAATGGAAGTTGATGGGGAAGTTCTGAATCCTATAGAGGAAAGCCTTTTTAGGGCCATTACTAAGTTTGGGAAAAGACCTACAATTGAAGTGGGTATATTTTCGAGAAATTTGAAACCAGACGAGTTGATCGATTGGATCAATGAACTGGAAGAATACTTTGAGTATGAGGATATAAGGGACCCAGATAGGGTTAAGTTTGTAAAGGCCAAACTGAAAGGCCATGCCAAAATCTGGTGGCAACAGATTCAACTGGAAAGACTTAGAAGAGGTAAGTAGAAGATCACAAGATGGTATCGCATGGTGGACAAATTGAAGAAGCAGTTCATTCCTGTGGACTACGAGCTTGATCTATTTAAGAAGATGCATGGGTTAAAGCAAGCAGGAAGATCAGTCCAAGAATATACAGAGGAGTTTTACCGACTCCTAATAAGAGCGGGGCATGCAGAAGCAAATAAGGAGAAGGTTGCTCGTTATATCAGTGGGTTGCGACCTAGCATCCAGGAGGAATTAAGTCTGGTAAGAATGACCAGCGTTGAAGAAGCATACCAGTTTGCCCTACGAGTTGAAGAGAAGCTAACTAAAAGGTTTGAAGGAAGATAAAGAGGGCACAGTCAAGGAGGAAGGGGAAGTGGTAGATCATCTGGAGGCTGTAATGAAACTCAAAAGAAAAATGAAGATGAGGGTACTAGCAGGAACCAGAGGAATGAGGGTTTCAACCGCTCCCGTGATCAAGACTTTGGAAATCAAAGAGGAAGAGGTAGAGGACATGGACAAGGAAGAGGAGGCTTCCATGGTACCTATTTCCATTGCAATGAAGAAGGTCATCGTAACTTTGAATGCCCTCAATGACAAGGAAGGATAGATAGGAGAGCTGAGGGCCAAGCTAGGGTTGCTCATGTGGATGAGGATGCACAATCATCACATTCAGAGGATGCAAAAAGAGGAGAGACCTTGGTAAATGAAAGAGTCCTACTAAGTGGTGAGAATGAACTAGGACAATGGAGGATTTTGTTCCATACCAGATGCAAGTGTGAGGATAAATGTTGTGATGTGATCATTGATGGTGGTAGCACTGATAACTTGGTATCAGAAGAGATGGTCTCTAAGCTGAAGCTCAAGAGGGAGAAACATCCCCAGCCCTATCGGATTTCTTGGGTAAAAGATGATCATAAGGTCCTGTTAAGTGAACAATGTTTAGTAAAATTCAAAATTGGGAGTTACCATGATGAAGTTCTCTGTGATGTTATTTCGATGGATGTTTGCCATCTATTGTTGGGTAGACCATGGCAAATTGATAGACATGCAATACATGATGGACATGCAAACACATACTCTCTGACAAAGGATGGAGTTTGCCACAAATTGAAGCCCATGAAAAAGGAAGGTGAAAAGGTATGTAGCAGTGCTAGGATTTGTCTTGTTGATGGAAGGAAGTTTTTAGATGGCATGAAACATCAGCGTATGTGCTATGCTTTGATTCCTAGGAAAGATAAAGAAGGTAGTAGTGAAATACCATTTGAAGTTTCAGATTTACTAGGGGAATTTGGAGATATTATCTCTAATAATGTTCCAGATGGATTGCTGCCAGTAAGGCAAATCAGTCATCAGATAGATCTGATTCCAGGAGCTAGTTTGCCTAACAAGGCTACTCACAGGATGACTCCTACTGAAACAAAGGAACTAAATAGACAGGTTCAGGAGCTGTTGAGGAAGGGCTGGATTCGAGAGAGCCTGAGTCCATGAGTAGTACCTGCAGTACTTGCACCAAAGAAGGATGGAGAGTGGAGGATGTGTACAGATTCTCAAGCTATAAATAGGATAACCATCAAGTACCGGTTTCCTTTACCAAGGATGGATGATCTTATGGACTGCTTGAGTGGAGCTCAGTACTTCACAAAGATAGATCTGAAGAGTGGCTATCATCAGATATGGATTTGAGAAGGAGATGAGTGGAAAACAACCTTCAAGACCAAGGAGGGTCTTTATGAGTGGTTAGTCATGCCCTTTGGATTGACGAACGCCCCAAGCACCTTCATGCGGCTCATGAATGAGGTACTTAAGAAGTTCTTGGAAAAATTTGTTATTGTCTATTTGGATGATATTTTAATTTTCTGCAAGACTTTGGAAGAACATTTACTACATATTCGTAGTGTCCTTGAAAGGATAAGGGAAGAGAAACTGTTAATTAATCTAAAGAAGTGTGTCTTTGCAAAAAGGGAGTTAGTTTATTTGGGATTTGTTATATCACCTGAAGGTCTCAAAATGGATCCAGAGAAGGTAAAAGCCATCTTGGAATGGCCTACTCCAAGGTCTGCTACTGAGGTAAGATCATTTCATGGTCTGGTTGGTTTTTACAGGAAGTTTATTAAGAATTTCAGTGGCATATGTGCACCTCTAACTGATACAATAAGAGGGGATAGAAAAGAGTTCAAATGGACTGCAACAGCTGTGAGAAGTTTTGAATTGCTGAAAAAGAAGGTGACTGAACAGCCTGTGTTGGCACTTCCAGATTTTAGAAAAGTATTCCAGGTGGATTGTGATGCTAGTTGTAGCGCTATTGGGGCTGTATTAAGCCAAGAAGGTAAGCCTATTGCATATTTTAGTGAAAAATTGAATGATGCAAAGAAGAAGTATTCTGTTTATGATCAAGAGTTCTATGCAATAGTTTAGGCCTTAAAGAAATGGAGGCATTATTTATTGCCAAAGGAATTTGTTTTGTATACTGATCATTAGGCATTATAGTACCTAAATAGCCACAGTAAATTGAATCAGAGGCATATGAAGTGGGTAGAATTCTTGAAGAGTTATACATTTGTGTTGAAGCATAGAAGTGGAAAATCTAACAGGGTTGCAGATGCACTAAGTAGGAGACAGTTGTTGCTTACAACAATGCAGGTTGAAGTAGTTGGGTTTGATGAACTCAAGAATTTGTACCCCGAGGATCCTGATTTTGCTGAAGCATGGAAAGCTTGTAAAGAACCTATTGTTGTAGATAGAACCAAGTGGTTAGACTATTTGATTCAGGATGGCATGTTGTTCAAAGGTAGTCAATTGTGCATTCCAAGGAGTTCCATGAGGGAAAATTTGATTAAGGAGAAACACAGTGGAGGGATGACAGGACATTTTGGTCGGGATAAGAACATTGCCATTCTTAGAGAACATTATTTTTGGCCTCAAATTACACAGGATGTGAAGAAGTTTGTACAGAGTTGCCAGGTTTGTCAAGTTGCCAAGGGGTTTAGTTAAAATACTGGCCTATATCAGCCATTGCCTGTTCCAACAAGGCCATGGGAGGACATAAGTATGGATTTTGTTCTTGGATTGCCAAGGACACAAAGGGGTAATGACTCAGTATTTGTGGTGGTTGATAGGTTCTCCAAAATGGCACATTTCATTCCATGCCACAAAACTCATGATGCTGTCCATATTGTAGACTTGTTTTTCAAAGAGGTGGTAAGACTACATGGTCTTCCAAGGAGTATAGCTTCTGATTGAGATACTAAATTTGTGGGGTATTTCTGGAGGACATTGTGGAAGAAGTTGAGAACAGACTTGAAATTCAGTTCCACACATCACCCATAGACTGATGGCCAAACAAAAGTGGTAAATAGAAGTCTAGGCAATTTGCTGAGATGTTTAGTTGGAGATAAGCCCAAGGAATGGGATTTGATTCTACCACAGGCAGAGTTTGCTTATAATAACTCTATAAATAGGAGTACTCAAAAATCACCATTTCAAATTGTATATGGGAATAGCCCAAGGACTGCACCAGAATTGAGGAAGATAGAACAAGGGGAGAGGACAAGTGCTGAAGTTGAGAAATTTGCTGAACACATCAAGCATCTGCATGAGGAGGTTCAAGCACACATTATCAAGATGAATCAAGAGTATAAAGCTAGGGCTGATCAAAGGAGAAGACATAAGGAATTCCAAGTAGGGGATCTAGTCATGGTGCACTTACGAAAAGAAGGATTTCTTGTTGGTACTTACAACAAGTTGAAAATGAAGAAATTTGGCCCCTGCAAAGTTTTGAAGAAACATAACTCAGGAAATGCATATGAGGTGGAGCTGCCAGATGGTATTCACATTTCTCCCATTTTCAACATTGCAGATTTAACAAAGTATCATGATGATGGTGTAGATGAGGAGCTAGTTTTAGAGCCATGTTCAATTCTTGCTTCTAAGAAGGAGGAGATAGAAGACATTCTAGATCATCGTGAGGGTAGGAGTACCAGAAACAGGCAGTATGAAGAGTATTTGGTCAAATGGAAAGGATGACCGATCGAGGACTGAACTTGGATTTCAGCAACTGAGGTTTCCCATTTGGGATTTCCTCTACCATCCATAAAGTGACCGGGTCACTTTTCAATCTACCCGAGGTGTCTGATGCAGGAGCATCCAGAGGTATAAGGGCAATCCTGTGTCACCAAAAAAAATGTACTTAGACTTAGTTTTTGTTTCATGTCTTTACATTTTTGGATACCCATTTGGCTCAAATAAAGGTTCCAACTCTCATAGTTCAACTATCAGTGCATTTGAAAATCTCAAAAAAAAATAGGAGCATGTATTTGGGCCATCATTTCGATAAACTAGAAGGTGTGAATTTGCTAGATGAATGTAATCATTATTTAGAGCATTCTAGAAAAAAATCAGGTCCATAGGCCCCAAATTTTGAAAGTTATTACAGTTTTTCAGGTTTTGGAGACCTCCTAAGAATGCTTCAAACTCAGGTTTGGGGCATTAAATGACCTCAAAAAGGGTCAAAAAATGGGGGACGAGCAAAGCTCATTCATAGGGCTATAGAGCACTTCGAGAGCTTTCTGAAAATGTAAACGGTTCGTCAATCGAAGCTACGGTTCAAAAGTTTTGCCTTCTGAAAGTTCGGCTACCGTTTTTGGATTCTTCTAGATTTGCACCGACTTCTAACACAGCTTCTGGAACCTTCTATTTTTTCGATGGATGCCTACTAGCACTTTCTAGAATGTACTCCTAGTCCTTAACCCTCTGGGGTCTATTTAAGGAGATTTCTGGCATTGTAAAAGGTAGTTCGGATTGGAGCTTGAGAGGAGGTGCTAAAAGGAGAAATATTCTCCAGATTTATGCTATTGTAAGCCCGTAGGGAATGTTTTGAAGTTTATTTTCTCTGCACTGTTTGTACTAGCTTATTTTCTCAGTTAATATAATTCCCCTTTTCTATTGTGTCCATTCTGTTGTTGGGTTGTGTTCCCATCATTCCCATATAAAATCAATACCCCACATTTGAAAAGGTTTCTCTGCCTACAAAGTTCTTAAAGGAAAATCCCCATTGTACTTGAATTTCCTTGAAAATGTTGTTAGAAATAGGAAATACTAAGGGATGTTGGGGGGAGGGGAAGGTAGGTGAGTTAATATTTTATGATTTTATGAACTTTAGCCCATAACTAGATATTATTAACAATCTTATAACTTGCATATGGAAGAAAACTATGTTGAATAGTTAATTTAACCATGCAATAAGAGAACTCATACACCATATTCTATTAATTAGGGAAAACCTTGGTGGCTAGTATGGTACCCAAAAAATGATCCACTAATGTAAAGTATATTGTGAAACATATTGACTGTGTTAGGAGTCTATTACATCTGTATAGTGTCTGAATCCTTGTTAGAAGCCTCAACATTGTTAGGAGTTGTAATATACAAATACAAAATGTATGCAAGATGAGCCCACTACCAAAACATCCAATATGCAATGTAGTTCTTTAATGCAAAGAGATAGATACAAAAACTTGTTTATACTATTGTTGATATCTTCAATATTTGATACTGCCTTTGTTACTCATAAAAAAAAAATTATTCTTCTTATCATACTTCAGAAGTTGTGTATCACATAATGTATACATACTTTATACAACTTTGCATTCACAATCTTTCCTTTATACCTTCCTAATTTACAATTATGCACCCAATTGACCTTTATGTCGTTATACACTTTACCAAATAAAAAAACAAATTACGCTAAATTAAGGTTAACATATAGGATTTTGTCCCTAATTAGTTCATAAAAAAAAATTCCTTAACCTAAATGCCCATTATTTTATCTCGCTCTATTCTACCTATGTTTTGTTATAACTGGTAAACTAACTATAACTATGTTTGTATACTACATACAATTCTTTTCTCTTTCATAGATCATCATCATAGTGGCAAGTATCTATACCTAACTTCACACATGTCCATGAAAAGCCTATTAATCTCTCTAATCAAAACTTTATCTATTCTGCTGAATAACCTAAGTGATACTTACACAATTTTCTTTGTACAATTGTCATAGCTTAATCTTTGTGATGTGCACTCTTCACACAAATGAGAGTATTCCATAATTGAAAACATCAAATATTCTATCCTAGAAAAATTTCAGATAATCTCCCCCTTTGGCATTCATGGTAGCATATGGAAAAATTGGCTAAGTCCCAAGAATATAACTTCAAAATATTGGCCTTTGAAAAATGTTTACAAAATTACGAAATTGTGGATCATTAAATATTAAAAATATTTCCTTCTATATCCTAACTATATTATAAATCCCTCTTTCATACATATCTATACAATTTTCCTTACTCTTCTCCCCCTTTGATATCAATGAAAAAGGTGTCAAACTTATGTACAATCAAAAATGTGTTGCATTGCCTATATGGTTGTTGCTCACTTATGTACAAGTCAAAAATGTACATTGTTCTTCCAATTTTCTTTTTTTTTTTTCATCCTTGCCCATCTTTTTCTTCCTCTCTTCTTCCAACACTTTTTCATTTTTCTTTCTCTTCTTTTTCCTTTCTTTCTTTCTTTCTTCCTCCTGACTCTTTTTCTTTTTCTCATCCTCATCTCCATCATCTCCATTATCTAAATTAGTGTATTCCACCAAATTGTCAATAATGGATGGTCCATAATCTTTAACAGGATCTTCTTTTACATCAAGAGTAAACTTTTTACTGACCACTTGCACGGAATAAGTACCAATAGTTACTTGTGGAGTTTTCTTTATCATTGTTGTGTCTTTTCCAATCTCTATCACAACTATTGTTGTAGATATTATAGATATATCTATTAATAGTGCTACTACTATGAGCTTAGTTGGTAGTGTATTTTTTTCTTCCATAGGAATTGCTCCCCCTAAATCACTTAGTTCTTATACAATGTTAGGTGTAGAGGTCATAAAATTAACAATTTCTTTTTCAATTTCCTTATTCACCTCATCATAGTTTCCACCTATTAATAGAATTTCTCTCCTCTTATTCCTTGGAAAGAGCTCAATACCCTTCATTATTCTCTTAAGGTCATCATCACTAAATTTACCTCACATAGCTTTCTAATTTGATTTTCTATACTTCCCTTATCATCATCTGCTACTCTTCTCATTCTATTTATTAGCCTCTTATACAAATCCTTAGCTATATTATTCTATATATCCTCAAACCTTTTATTTTCCAAAATCAGGTGTCTAACTACCACATTTTCTAACTATAATCTATCCATTTTTCTATACAAGTCATAAAATTTATTCAACTGTGAAAAATTGTCATTGTCAATAATTTGAGCATTTGAAATTTCAAACTTAGGTTTCCAAGGTTTCCTATGAGACATTTTCTTTACTTCTTCCATTTCCTTCTTTTCTTGTTTTACCTTAGTTTATTCCTACTCTGATTCATCTATGTTTACTACTTGCAATGTTTTCCTCCTTTTTCCTAGTCCACTTGACATCTATTTAATCCTTTTCTTTGCAAGGAAATCAATGTTTGATCTTGTTTAACCTTATTTAACCTCATAGAACTCATGGTGCTAGGCGAGGTAACTATCTGTACCTTTGTAATGTTGACTTCCTCTTCATCTACATCCTTCTGTACATGTGGTACAACTTAGGTTGCACTTGAGATACTATTGCATAGGGTGCACTAGCTGATAGTCCTACTATAGTAATACCTTGAGATGCTTCAACATCAAATTCTAATGTTTTTTCCATTAACACTCTAGTCTATCCACTTTTCCTCATTTACATAGTAATTCACATTGCATCCTTATACTCTTGTCTATTCATTCTAGAATCTTTTGTAAGTGTATCTATTTTATTTTTCACTTTCTTCTTAATATCTTTGACATGAACCTCAATATGAACTTCCTTCACTTTTTATTCATAGGTGCCCCATCTATGACACTCTTTATCTCTGTTAGTCTCTAGAATAATCTTTGCATATCCTTCAATCAATTCTTTAGTCATGTCATATCCTATAGGGTAAATAAACTTAACTCTAGGTTCAACTAATTCCATGTACATGTAACATATATCTCTACCATAAAGAAAATATCATCTTTATATTTCTCAACCAAAGGTGGTGGGATTCAGAATCTTTGCTTCATGGTTAACTAGAAACTTGTTCATCATTCTAGTTATGTCATGAACCATTATGTCATAAGATTTCCTTCTACAATAGTGTACATTACCATTCTCATTGTGCACTTGACATTGTCCCATTCATGATCAAGCATACTTGAGAAACTTCTAATTACTTGGAAAAAAAATGTGTCAATAGTTATTTAAGTCTAAACATTGTATTCTTTGTCTTTTTTAGTCTATCAATATTGTCCAACAACTTTTTCCTTACAATCTTACACATATTGACATTCTCTCTCTTCATAGTAATTAGGTAAGTTTCATGGATGAATCTAGCAGGCATTGGGTTCAATCTAGAACTGTAGTTCATCTTATAACCAATAACCTTTCTCATAAGTATCACATCGCTTTTAGTTATCAAACCAAGTCCCATGTTCTTGCCATAAGATTGTGTCTTCAAGTTTGTCTGAGCCAATTTCTTCACATTATTCTTCTCATTGACTATATTTCAACCTTCATTACTAAGGCCAAAAATCTTATGAATAATTTCATTATCAATAGTTATGGGAATATCTCCTACCCAAAACATTTCCTCATAAATTCTACTCAAGGTATTTCTTCTACATTCATGATTGTCCAAGTCCATATAAAATATATGCTTAACTAGGTTCAAAGAACTCAAATGTTGAAAACCTTGTTTCAAAGATAAATCATTTTTCCAAACTAGGTCTAGGTCCTTGTGACTATCACTATCTCCAATATTTTCAAACTTGCAATGGATTTAAACTTTAGTATCTTCAACGTATAAAATGTGGCATGGAACTTGTGAAAATGCTTCTAGGGGATCATTCTCCAAAGATACATAAGGGTGCTTCTTAAACTTATAGCTAGGTCTTTCACTCACATGAAAAACTTTAGGATTTCTAATTTTATTGATTAATGCTTCAAATTACAATTGAGAACATGATAAATACATTGCTTACACATAATTAGGGCTTCCTTTTTCTTTCCCTTGAAAAATATTTCAAATTCACTTCAAATTCACTTCAAATTCCTTTTAATTAATTGATGCATTAATTATGTAAGTACACAATATAAAATTGTTGTTTCTAATTACCAGTTAACTTTATTTCTATTGCACACTTACATACAATTTTCAAATCAACTACATAGTTAACCATGGCTTCAACCCAGCATGATCTTCCTCATATTGATATCATATACCTCAACTCACTCTCTATTACCTCTTCTCCCTTTCTTATGGTTGATCTCTTATAGCAAGTACTTAATTCAAGTAAGATGAATCAAATATAATTACTAAGTTCAATCTACTTCTAGATGCTTCATTTGACTATTCCTCTAACTCTACATGTGAACTAGATGGATTTTTACCTTTGAGAAAATACCTCTTTGAATTATTCTACATGTTCTTTCATGTTGTTTTTCTAACTATCACTACATCTATCAATCAATCTACCATTCCTACTTATACTCATTCTAAAGTATGGAATCCTTGTATTGTGTCTCATATCCATTTTATATAATCTTTCTAGGTGACTAAAGTTGTTACACAATTTGCATATTGATGCATTATTTCCAAATCTAGGTCTAGGTTGGTTTACAAATGCTCTACAATTTCTAGCAATATTTCCAAAGTTCCTACACTTGTAATATACAATGTTACTTTTGATTCCATTGTTTCCTTCTTTAGATCTTCTTCCTATAGGGTTAGTACCTCTAAACATACTACAATTTCTATTACTATTATCATACATATGTTTCTTAAATTAATTTCTCTAATGGTAAAACCATGACAATTATAACAATACAAATTAGTAACTAGTTTGAATGACTTACTTGTGCATTCCCTTTTCATATGAAAAATTTCCTTACATGTATAAGATATAACTTTGAACTTATGTCTCAATTCTTTAGGTGATTCTTCTAGCTTAGATTTCTTAGGTTAATGACTTGTTTAGGTTGCTTTACTTGCTCAACCTCTTTTGGTGCATTATGAAATTGATTTGACTCAATCATATTCAAATCTTCATTTTCTTGCTAGGCTGATGAATTTTAGAATTTGTTTCCTTTCTAGCTTCAGATTTGTTGGCTAACTTTTCTCTAATGAAATATCCAAGACTAATCTTATCATAAGAAGGCCTTTGTAAAGACATTTGTTGATCAATCTTCTCACTGGTAGAATATGGCTTCTCAAGTTGTTTCTTAAACTATGTTAATTCTCCTTTCATAATGATATTTTCCTTTCCAAGTTTTGCATACTATAACTTAGTATATTCAAGTTCATATGTAACTTTTGTAAGGTTAGATCTCAAACTTTCATTCTTAGATTTCAAATCTAACTCTTTTTTTCTATCATTTCTCTTTAGGCTCAATTTTAGATAAGAAATATTTAGGTCATTCTTCATGTTCTCATTTTTTTCCTTAGTCTCGAAATTTCATCAATTTCCTTGATTTGATCTTTAGGCTCTTTGTTGAATTTTAAATAATTAATCTTATCTTTCACCTTTCCAATGTAGTCTTTAGTAGGTTAATACCTTTATTTCAAGTCATCTCTTTCTTTAGTAAGAATGTCAATTTTCTCAAGAGCTTCTTTTAGGTTCTTCTGTAACTGTTCCATATAGATAGGGATCTTACTAAAGTTGTTAAGCCTCTTCTAAGTAACTATGCTCTAATACTAATTGTTATAAATAGAAAATAATGGAGGGGTGGATCAATATTTTCCAAGTGTTAGTCCAAAACTAGATATTATCAACAATTTTATAACTTGCCTATGAAAGAAAACTAACTATGCCAAATACTAAACATAAATACACAATGAGAGAAATCATAACACTATATTTTGTTAACTAGAAAAACCATGGCCAAGGGGAAACCCTAGTGGGGATGGTACCCACAAAATGATCCACAAATAAAAAGTATTTTGTGAAAGATATTGATCCTATTAAGATTCTATTACATATGTATAGTATCTTGGTTCTTGTTAGAGGACTTAGGCCTTGTTAGAAACCTCAAACCTATCAGGATTTGTAATGTAAAAATAAAAAATATATGAAAGATGAGCTTGTTGACACAAAAAATTGTACCCTTTCTTGAGGTGTGACCCTCAAACGACCTTGTGTAACATGGAAACAATCTCCAAGTGTGGGACTTGAAATGAGAGATTGAATCTTTTAAGAAGGCCAACTTCCTTACTATCAAGATGCACCTAAAATACATCTCTTAAGGAAAAGGGAGGAGATATACTAGATAGAATTTATATCTACTCTTTCTAATCATTTGCACTTAAATTTAAAAGAACTCACAAACTACCTATAGCTTATCAACTTTAGCACAAGATGAAGGTCAAAAAACAATACAATCAGGAAAGGAACACATATTTTCACTTAATAGATTTACTAAATGAGATTTAGCATAATCATATAGTGCTATAGATGATGAAGATACATCTAAGAAAAATAGGAAAAATACTTTACAAGCTTATTTTGGCTGAAAGTAAACATAAAAGTAGTGGTTTCTATTAAACAAGGCAATAACATCTACAGAGGAGAATTATTGAAAAAGGACTAGAAAAAGAGATACTTAAGAATATACAAGGTTTTTGTTTTGAAAATATTAGACATAACTCATTTACCACTATTCAACTCAAACTCCACCAACTAAAGTTAAGATCACAGAGTGCAAATCATGAAAATTAGAAAAAAATCTGATTTTCTACGAAAATTTTCTCATGAAGTGAAAGAAAATGGGCCAATAAATGCTCCTAAAATAAAGAAATTCATGCACATACCCTCTCCAAGTGTAAACATAGGAATGAAAACCCTTTACATCCCATGTAAAAATTCCAAAAAGTAGTTCGATAATAAATATTGAGCTCTCAGGTCGCATCATAGTTAGCAAGAAAAAATAATACAGGCACAAAAATGCATAATAGTTTTGACCTTTTTACTATTGTAGCATGAAATTATTTCAACATAATAGACTTTCAAGGATATGCAAAGTACAAAAATACATCATAGTCCAACATCACAACATGAAAATGTACTGTAGTGCACAACACGTGATGTCATGTAGCGCAAGATTGCAACATTGCTAGATCAAAACCTATGCAAGATTGTGACATTTAATAATAAAAATAAAAAGTGTTCATTTGACAAACCAACTCATTTGATGAAGTTCCTTTGATGCCCAAAAATGCACTGTAGTGCAAGATCACAACCTAAAAATTCCTCTCTTTATACTCTCCTATGATGATAGATGGGTACAAAAATGCACCACTATTTCAACCTACAAATGTCAATTGAGTAGAAAAGTGATCATTCAATAAGCTAGATCACTCACTATAGCTCCTATGATACTTGAAACTACACAATATTTTTGTCGACCCAAGAATTTCCAAAAGTGCACAACTTTTCCTCACCAAACATTACAAAAATTATTCCATAAAGATGTCTCTGATTGGTTATCTATACTAGGATAAATGGTGATGAAAAATGTCAAAATTTCCTATGACTCAAGGGGATGCTTTCATGTTAAGAATACTATTAGTGACCTTGAAACAGTCCATTGGGCATGGAGCGATAACCATCAAAAAATGATGCACATCTCTATCACACATAAAAGTAGAAACTCTACAACTAAAATAAATAAATCAAAATTTGCTAAATTTAGGAGGGAAATAGATGTTCTTGTGCACTCCTTGAAAAGCTATAAATATCTAACTTATTCTATGTAAATGAATTTAAGCTTATCTAGAAGCAAGGCTTAAGATGAATCTCATTGGCTAGGATTAGAAGAACCTCATCATTAGGTCTATATAGCTAAAAAGTGTTGGCCTCTTTGCAACTACTAATAATGTTTTGGCCACTCTACAAAAAATGAAATTTGGAGTTCCTACTTGGTTTAGCTCTATCTATATCCCACTTAAGAACAAGGTCACCCTCTTTAAATACTATAGTGGTAGACTTTTTGTCAAAACATATTTTTTGTTGTTGTTGGTGAACCATAAGTGTATGTAGAGCTTGTTGTCTTTTTTTTTTTCAATTCAACCAATTTAGCCATCTTGACTCTCATGGTATCATTTTTAGCTAGATCCAATTTATGAGATAATTAAAGAGAGTGAAACTTGAGTAAAATAGGAAGCCTTAGTTCCCTCCCATATACTAGCATGAATGGTGAGTTTCCAATTTCTCTCTTTGGTGTAATCTTGTCATCCCAAAGGGCTTTCCTCAACTTGGTATTCCAACACCTCAAATTATTTTCAACTATCCTTATTATTCTAAAGATATTATTATTTGAGGACTCATCCAAACCATTCCCATGGGGTAGTAGTTTGAAGAAATACTCAAGTATATTCCATGAAAAATTTCCCAAGAGAAAATAAGAGTTCAAATAAAAGAGTTGGCATTATCTAATATGACAATTAAAGGAACACCAAATTTAGTTACAACTCCATCAAGAAATTCAGCCACTAAAGTTCCTATGGTATCTCTTAATGCTATTTCATCTTTCCATCTTGTGAGGTAATCTGTGGTTGCCAAAATCCATGGAGGGTGGGTTTATTGGACTAATGAAATCAAAACCCCATTGGGAAAACTTATGATTATGTTGAATATGATAAAGGGGAAGGGAAATCAACCTTTGTTTTCTTGAAAAGAAGGAAAATTTATCACATTTCCTTACTCACCCATGAGAATCATTAAATAAGGTTGGTCAATAATAGCCAACCCTCATTATTTTCATTGTTGTGGTCTTAGCTAGAAAATGGCCACCAGAAAGGCCATAACAGAATTATCATAATATCTTATTGATCTAATCTGTATTGATACATCTGAATAGGACTCCATTAAAATCCTTCTTTAATAATATTCCATCCATCAATACATAAGGAATACATTTTATTCTAAACTATGTTCTTTTAGCTCTATTTAGGTTTTGCAAATATATTCCTTCTACCAAGAAGGTAGTCATGTCATGCAACCAAGCATTTCGATATTCATTTTCAATTGGTTGCTCAAGTTCTAATAAAAGTTCAGCTGCCTTAGGTGTCTTGGAAATATGAAATCATTTTCTCATATAATCCCTTAACTATTACATGCTTGGTGATATGAATCTCAATGTCATAGTCCATGAATTTGGTGATCCATTTCACTCTTTTTTGACTAATAGCCTTGCTTAAAAGGAAGTCCTTTACACTTATATGTGCAACCAAGAGTTGGATCCTATTATAGGATAACAAATGTCTAAAATTTTTGAGTACCCTTACAATAGAAAGGACTTGCCTTTCAACATAGCTATATCTTCTCTCATAGTCCTTAAGCCCTTCACTAAGGCAATCAAAATGTTGCTCCCTATTCTCTTTGTTTAACTATGTCAAGACAACTCATATACTTGATTCTCCTCAAAGAGAATAGAGGATGGAATCCCTGTCAAAGTTAGGATTGACAAGAGTGGGAGTTTATGCAATTGATTTCTTGATCTCTTCAAAGTTGGTCCTTCCTTTCTTGGTCTAATTAAAAATTATATCTTTCTTTAGCATGGATGTAAGAGGCTTAACCATAGTAGTAAGTTAGGGATGAACCTTGTCACAAAATTGATCATCCCTAGAAAAATTTGCAATCCCTTTTGGTGACTAGGGAGTCGAAGAGAAAAAATAATTTAAACCCTTTTTGGGTATATGGTGAGGTCATCCTTTGACAAAATGTGTTCCAAGATCTTCCCTTGATTACCAAAGAAAATGCACTTACGTAGATTTAGAGATACACCATACTTTCTACATTTGATGAACACTTGTCTTAAATTATCAAAGTGATCAAATGCATGCTTTGAATAGAAA
This sequence comes from Cupressus sempervirens, assembly GCA_028749045.1. Taxonomy (NCBI): domain Eukaryota; kingdom Viridiplantae; phylum Streptophyta; class Pinopsida; order Cupressales; family Cupressaceae; genus Cupressus; species Cupressus sempervirens. Next base: position 170,717,967 of record CM053784.1, read on the forward strand.
ATTATATCATCAAAATATATTAGCACAAGATTTTTTAGGATACCCTTAAAAGCCACCACTATTTTCTTTTGGAATGTAGCACCTACAATAGTTAGTCCAAATGTAAGTTTACAATAGGCATAAGTAACCCACTTAGTAGTGAATGTCATTTTACATCAGTTTGATTCCTAGACCAAAACTTGGCTATAACCTAAGAAAAAATCCAAAAAGGAAAACACCTCTGAGTCACTAACTATGGACAAGATTTTTTCCATAGAATGAAGGGGATGATGATCTATAAGAGAAGCCTTATTAAGGTCCCTGAAATCTACACATAATCTAATTTCTCTATTCTTTTTTCTAATTGGAACAAGATTAGCTACCCATGAGGAGTGTTTGATAGGAAAAATAATATTAACCTCTATGAATTTGTACAACTCTTTTCTCTTTAAGTGTTCAATCTTTGGGTTGACTGATCTTTTCTTTTTTCTAACAGGCTTTGTGTCATGATTTAATTCTATGGTATGTTGGGATTGTTGGAAATTTATTCAATGCTCCCCTTGGGATTCATGAAAAGGGTTTAACCACCTTCTATGTACTATAACTTGACTGGTTGTATTGGGAATTGACAAATTGATCTTTTGGTGCAACAACAACCTCACTCTAACAAGTAGTATCAGAGCTTGGTCACAGGTTCGAATCCTTAGACCCTTGGATAACACTGAGGGGGACATTGTTGGAAATTTATTCAACACTCCCCTCAAGATTTGTAGCAAGGACCCAACTACCTCCTATGCACTATAAGTTGAGTGGTTGTATTGGGCATTCATAGATCAATCTTTTTTTGCAATGACAACCCCACTCTAATAGGGATAAGCTCAGGTCAAAACCCTTGAATTTTTTCATATATACAAGCAATTATTTCATTAAATTCTTAACCTAAAATAATGAAAACTTTCCATTCAATCCTAGAGCATATATTTCCCAAGTTAAGATTCTTTCCATTAGCAATAGTGATAGGCTGCTAGTCTTCCTTCCTTGTAGCCAGGTTCAATCCTTTACTTCTTTCCTAATCACCAAAATTTAATATGCTCTCTAAGGTGACTAAACCTTTAGGAAATTTGTTAGAATCAAGCTTCATGATTTGATCTTTGTCATGCCCAAACTACGGGGCAAAAACACACAACTAATTTTTTTTTTTTTATTTAAAAAAAAAAAAAATTAAATTACTCTAAGTGATATATATGTGTTAATAGTTAAAGTATAGGTTCTCTACATAACATCTTAAGTCTAAAAAAAATCTTGAGGAGAAAAAAAATCGATAAAGTTATACCCTCGATATTAAATTGATATCGACATTAGTTACGTTATTACATTAACTTTATAACAATATATTAAAATTATTTGAATAACAAATTAAATGAAGATGGATCTAATTATTTCAAGCCAAATGAAATGAACGAACTCGCTAATAAATATAGCATCACACCCATAACTTAACTTGATTTAACAAACATAATACTACTATTATTACTTCTAATGCTAAATTATAAGTTAGATAAAACAACTAACTAATACTTTAACATTTTCTATATTATACCCAGTTCAAGTTTAGATCATCAGGACGGGACTATATTCCAAAACTTTGACTAATAGAATATTTAAAATATGACTTAAACTAACAAGACCTAAATAAATAAGTAAAAGTCTAATCTACTAAAACATACTTAAGTTGAATCTAGAATAAATCTGATTAATATATTACTAAATTTATTAATTAACCAATCTTAAAAGAAAACATATTAATTGAGGTATAAAAATAAAATAGAACTAATCGTCTCTAATTATATCCATGTAATTAAATCCTGAATTAACAATTATTAATAACTTAAGATAATATTACTAATTAAATAACAACTAACTGCTATAATTTTTTTTTTAATAATGTATCTTACTTTACTAACTTTCTACAATACTTTAAAACTAATATTTAAAACATTGAATATTTAAACATAACCCAATAAAACAAATTTAAAAAAAAAACTTTAACTAACACTTATGAGCACCAATACTATCAAAATAAACTAAATAAGTCAAAACAAGCCTAAACTACAACTACCTTATACTAACTACTAACCCCTTATCTACCTACTCCACAAGCCACCCAACATTAATAGGTCGCAGCCCAAGCCTGCAACTTGCAGCAAAGGTTAGGGTAAGTGGTTGTACATGGGGAAAAACAACAAAAAAAAAAGGTTTATGAAACGCAAGGAACCAAACATCCACACTCAATGCATTTGCATTGAAGTCAAAACTCAACTGAGAAACCTGCCACCAAACTACACTTAAGTCCAATCCTCCTAGGCACATGTGAGTCCTTCCATACTAATACCACCCTGCCCAAGAATAGGAAACAACAAGTGGGAGATGATGAAGCGCATGGGGAGAATAAAAGTTTAACAAAAAAATATTGGAGTGAATGGTGATGGGAGTGTTTTAAAAGCAACAAGATATTATACGCCTGCATCAGGGGAGAAGGGTAATAAATGATAAAGTTTAGTTGTTAAGAGCTTAGAAAAACTTTTATTTATAGATTTTTCTACTTGATAATGAACTTATCTCTAATTATAATTCTATTATCAAAGATTTAAAAGATGGTAAGAGCTATTTTAAAAAGAATCTTTTAAGAATATGCTCTATTACAAAAGCCAATTAATTTTTTTCCATACAAAATCCAGAGCATATTTGCTCTTGTAAGAACATTTTTTTTTAAAGGGTTTTTTTTTTTTCTAAGTGTTAAAATTTTAAAGTAATATATTACCAAGAAGGGATTAAATTTTTTTTTTTTCAAAGCAATCTATAAGGATGTGTTACAATTTAATATACGAGGAATTTGAATTATCCGTTAAATCAATAATGCAAGAATTTTTTTGATTCAAATATTCATGCAAACTGAATCTACATTCATGATCATAATTTTCGTTTTCAACATATAAGAAAACTTGGAATTTTGCCTAAATAAAACAACACCATTTTCATCCTATTTTGAAATTTATAATTAAATCACATGACAAGCAATTATACTTAACACCAATTTTATTGGCCAATCTGATTCAAAGGCTTAGCCAGGAAAGAATCAGGAAGAAAACCTGACTTCGTTGCCAATCCAACAAAGTTTTGAGATATAATTTACATAGGGTTCAATCCTGAATTACAAAACTTAAATGAAATTTCCTTCATGACCCTCAACAAGGGTTCCTCATCCAATTTTGCAATACATTTTTAGAACCATGGAGGGAACAAAATCTGATCGGGTGACAACCAAGCATAACCAAGAGACAATCAAACAAGCATAATCATACATGGTTTACACAATAGGATTCACAATGAATCAAAACTAGGGGAAGGTGGATTCTTCCAACCAGGAGAAGTCAAGCACAACACCAAACAAATGCCCAATCGGGGCTATACACCAAGAACTTCCATTCTTCCATTTCAACATACCAGAATCATACAAGGTTTGTGCTGACAGGTAGGGGCCCATAACACCCTACCCTTTCTCCTTCTTCTCATCTTGAGAAGAGACTCTACACTGGATGGAGTCTGACTAAACAGACCTTTCCCAAAATTGGTCACTTCTGCCCTCTCCAAGGGTGAGTAATTCCAAAACACCCATGCAAGAAAAATCTCCAAATTGCAACATAAATATGAAAGGAAAACAACCAAAAATAACATGGTTTCCAAAGCTTCCCAACATACCCACAAACATACAAACATTGAAACAAAAACAAGGTAGCATAAGCATGAAACAAGAATGAAATCTAAACAAGGGAGATGAGAGTTCCAAACTTCACAAAGAGGTAATGGCAATGAACAAGTTTGAGTAGACTTTCCACTTCCTTCCTTCAACCTTCAAAAGCTTCTCTCTAAATGTAGAGATTGGGTAACCACCTCAACTAGTCCAACAAAGGCCTCTAAATAAGCCTCAAACTCAACCACCAAAGGGGATCAATAACTTCTATCACCCACTAGCAATTCTAGAAATTTCTAACTCTACCCTCACTATGGTTAGACACTAAAAGGAGGTGGGGTAAGACAACTCATGGAACCATGGTCAATTTTCGCACAAAGGCAAAAAGAGACTTTTTGAGTGACCTCAAAAGTCAATAAAAGGGGCTTAGGGGTTGGAAAAGACCCCTAACCCATACCCATACCCTTTGGGTATAAAAAATTTATGTTTTAAAGTCTTAGGAATAGGTTTAGAGCCAAATAAAAGCTAAGAATTAAACTAAGACCAACTAACAATTCTAACAATGCAGATTAAGCACTAATCTGGATTAGGGATGACTAAACTCTATTAACAATCAAATTAGCAAATTGACACTCACTTAAATCAACTAAGGTCCAAAGGGTACATAGCTAACCCTAACTAGCACGCTAAAGGGTACAAACAATTCACGAGTGTCAAACGACACTAACAGAACATAATTACGAGACATTCACATTTATTGATCACATAAGGATACATACATAGATGTCAATTTAAAATACTTGAACTACGAACAACAAGGTTTCCAAAATTAACACATAGAGATCAATTCTATTCCTTCATCGATTTCCTGGGCTAAAATATCTGCACACTCATTGCACACATCAGTAGTCCCAAAAATCACATGTACATGTATATACGTATCAGAAATTTACATAAATTGAAATATACATCAATCAGGGTTTCTTTCATCCTACTTAATTCTTAACCAATTAAAATATCCTGAACTAGAATATCAATCCTAAATTAGTGATTTCATCAACATACATATATATGAAACATTAAATGACAATCATCAAATATATCCGAAAATAACATCACACAACATGAAATAATAAAGTATGTTCTAAGCATCAGATAATGTCTCGACATCTTGAGTCATGAGTATCAAAATGATAAGGTAACATCTAAGGCTACGAAGGGTTGGGGTGAGGCCTCACATCCTCCCCCACTAGGCATGAACTTCCTCCTAGAGTTCATCAAAAGATAAGGGTATAGAGATCGCATCTGTGCTGCATCTTTCAAAGAAATTGTGACCCCAACATAACATTCCTGCTAGACCCTAACTTGGTCCAGCTCTCGACCTCGAGGAGCTAGGGTTTGTCAGGCAATAATATGGATAGTCTCTAGGACTAACTAGCCAACCAACTCCACTTGTAGCCTCAATAACTGTACCTTGATGCTCAATCTGGTGGTTATCAACCGCTGCAAAAACTTTGTGGGACTTGCCCATGTCTCCAACTGTCGACTCTAAAAAAGCCCCTCTCTGACCACTAGATGACTGTCCCTGTGGACACTCTCTAGCTATATGACCCATGCCACCACAAGAGTAGCATGGCCCTTGAGTATAAGATCATGTATCCTGTGATCCTGACTGCTATGGGCCTCTTGACCTGCTAGACCCACTGTATCCACCTCGGGAAGACAGCTGAGTTTGCACTGACTGTGACTGTGGTGTATGTACTTTCGGATCCTGCTGTGACTACCACTACCTGGGTTTGGAGCCCTGGTAACCCTGTGAGAGTACCTGCTGCTACTGAGACTGTTGGCCCTTAGAGGACCCTAGTGTATAGTTATGATTCCCTTTCCAAGGGGTTTTCTACCGGGTAGAGTTTCAATTTTGAGACCGATCCCGAGATTCCTGTCTACCCCGAGCATCCTCTGCCACTAGTGCTATCTCCACTGCCTATCTGAAGGTGGTAGGGAAGGCCATCCGAACTGGACCCTGAAGTGAGAAATTCAAACCCATGATAAAGCGATATACCCATAGTTTCTCATCCTTCATGTATTTCACATAAGGAAGGAGCTCGAGAAACCTGCTCTCATACTGAGCCACTGTAAGACCTCTTTGATAAAGAGAATGGAGCTCCTCTATCTATTTATGTCAGAAATGCTCTGATAAGTACCTCTCTCAAAATCTTTCTAGGAATGATTCCCATGTGAGGGTATCCATCCTCACTCCACCTATGATCTCCTCCTGATGCCACCAATTGGAGGCATCCCCTCTCAACTGATGAACTGCTAAGCGTGCCTTTAGATTACTCCCATAGGGTCGTAATCCAAAGCACCGCTATAGGATCTGCAACCATGTCTCTGCTACTTTTCCCTTAGTGGAACCCGTAAATAATGGCAGCCCAAGTCGAATCAATTCCCTGATATCATCTCCTACATGTCTAGGAGGTCTGTCAAATGGGGGTCCTCTCTGGTGTATTGACTCTTCCTCGTGCTCACCCTGACCCTCTAACTATCTCGGTGGGGAACTCCTAGTTCTCTCTCTGCCTCTAGGCCTACCTCCTCTAGGTCCCTCTGCTTCCACTACTGGAATCTGTTGAACTGGCTGAACTATTGGTACCACCCTCTGCTGAACTACACCGATCAATGTCTGAAGTGCATCTATAATGTCCTGATTCGGGTTAGGTGGTGGTGGAGGTGGAGGTCGTGGTGGTGGAGGTGGTCCATCCCCCTGTCCCGCTCTACCACCTCTCACCCTATGACCTCTACCTCGTGGGTTGCTTCGAGTAATAGGAGGCATCCTACACAATTTAATGTTTAGTTTTAAGTTTTAGAAGTGTAAGCGTTTAAGGTTCCTAGTGTTGAAACACGAGCTCTGATACCAAAATGTCATGCCCAAACTACAGGGCAAAAACACACAACTAATTTTTTTATTATTATTTTAAAAAAAAAAAAATTAAAATACTCTAACTGATATATATGTGTTAATAGTTAAAGTATAGGTTCTCTACATAACATCTTAAGTTTAAAAAAAAGCTTGAGGAGAAAAAAAATTGATAAAGTTATACCCTCGATATTAAATTGATATCGACATTAGTTATGTTATTACATTAACTTTATAACAATATATTAAAATTATTTGAATAACAAATTAAATGAAGATGGATCTAATTATTTCAAGCCAAATGAAATGAACGAACTCGCTAATAAATATAGCATCACACCCATAACTTAACTTGATTTAACAAACATAATACTGCTATTATTACTTCTAATGCTAAATAATAAGTTAGATAAAACAACTAATTAATACTTTAACATTTTCTATATTATACCCAGTTCAAGTTTAGATCATCAGGACAGAACTATATTCCAAAACTTTGACTAATAGAATATTTAAAATATGACTTAAACTAACAAGACCTAAATAAATAAGTAAAAGTCTAATCTACTAAAACATACTTAAGCTGAATCTAGAATAAATCTGATTAATATATTATTAAATTTATTAATTAACCAATCTTAAAAGAAAACATATTAATTGAGGTATAAAAATAAAATAGAACTAATCGTCTCTAATTATATCCGTGTAATTAAATCCTAAACTAACAATTATTAATGACTTAAGATAATATTACTAATTAAATAACAACTAACTTCTATAAAAAAAAAATTTAATAATGTATCTTACTTTACTAACTTTCTACAATACTTTAAAACTAATATTTAAAAGATTGAATATTTAAACATAACCCAATAAAACAAATTTTAAAAAAAAACTTTAACTAACACTTATGAGCACCAATACTAACACAATAAACTAACTAAGTTAAAACAAGCCTAAACTACAACTACCTTATACTAACTACTAACCCCTAATCTACCTACTCCACAAGCCACCCAACATTAATAGCTCGCAGCCCAAGCCTGCAACTCACAGCAAAGGTCAGGGTAAGTGGTTGTACATGGGGAAAAACAAAAAAAAAAAAGGTTTATGAAACGCAAGGAACCAAACATCCACACTTAATGCATTTGCATTGAAGTCAAAACTCAACTGAGAAACCTGCCACCAAACTACACTTAAGTCCAATCCTCCTAGGCACACGTGAGTCCTTCCATACTAATACCACGCTGCCCAAGAATAGGAAACAACAAGTGGGAGATGATGAAGCCCATGGGGAGAAGGAAAGTTTAACAAAAAAAGATTGGAGTGAATGGTGATGGGAGTGTTTTAAAAGCAACAAGATATTATAAGCCTGCATTGGGGGAGAAGGGTAATAAATGATAAAGTTTAGTTGTTAAGAGGTTAGAACAACTTTTATTTATAGATTTATCTACTTGATAATGAACTTATTTCTAATTATAATTCTATTATCAAAGATTTAAAAGATGGTAAGAGCTATTTTAAAAATAATCTTTTAAGAATATGCTCTGTTACAAAAGCCAATTAATTTGTTTCAATACAAAATCCAGAGCATATTTGCTCTTGTAAGAACATTTTTTTTTTAAAGGGTTTTATTTTTTTTCTAAGTGTTAAAATTTTAAAGTAATATATTACCAAGAGGGGATTAACTTTTTTTTTTTTCAAAGCAATCTATAAGGATGTGTTACAATTTAATATACCAAGAATTTGAATTATCCGTTAAATCAATAATGCAAGATTTTTTTTTATTCAAATATTCATGCAAACTGAATCTACATCCATGATCATAATTTTCGTTTTCAACATATAAGAAAACTTTGAATTTTTCCTAAATAAAACAACACCATTTTCATCCTATTTTGAAATTTACAATTAAATCACATGACAAGCAATTATACTTAACACCAATTTTATTGGCCAATCTGATTCAAAGGCTCAGCTGGGAAAGAATTAGGAAGAAAACTCGGCTTCGTTGCCAATCCAACAAAGTTTTGAGATATAATTTACATAGGATTCAATCCTGAATTACAACACTTAAATGAAATTTCCTTCATGACCCTCAACAAGGGTTCCTCATCCAATTTTGCAATACATTTCTAGAACCATGGAGGGAACAAAATCTGATTGGGTGACAACCAAGCATAACCAAGAGACAATCAAACAAGCATAATCATACATGGTTTACACAATAGGATTCACAATGAATCAAAACTAGGAAAAGGTGGATTCTTCCAACCAGGAGAAGTCAAGCACAACACCAAACAGATGCCCAATCGGGGCTATATACCAAGAACTTCCGTTCTTCCATTTCAACATACTAGAATCATACAAGGTTTGTGCTGACAGGTAGGGGCCCATAACACCCTACCCTTTCTCCCTCTTCTCATCCTAAGAAGAGACTCTACACTGGATGGAGTCTGACTAAACAGACCTTTCTCAAAATTGGTCACTTCTGTCCTCTCCAAGGGTGAGTAATACCAAAACACCTATGCAAGAAAAATCTCCAAATTGCAACATAAATATGAAAGGAAAACAACCAAAAATAACATGGTTTCCAAAGCTTCCCAACATACCCACAAACATACAAACATTGAAACAACATCAAGGTAGCATAAGCATGAAACAAGAATGAAATATGAACAAGGGAGATGAGAATTCCAACCTTCACAAAGAGGTAATGACAATGAACAAGTTTGAGTAGAGTTTCCACTTCCTTCCTTCAACCTTCAAAAGCTTCCCTCTAAATGTAGAGATTGGGTAACCACCTCAACTAGTCCAACAAAGGCCTCTAAATAAGCCTCAAACTCAACCACCAAAGGGGATCAATAACTTCTCCCACCCACTAGTAATTCTAGAAACTCCTAACTCTACCCTCACTATGGTTAGACACTAAAAGGAGGTGGGGTAAGACAACTCATGGAACCATGTTCAATTTTCGCACAAAGGCAAAATGAGACTTTTTGAGTGACCTCAAAAGTCAATAAAAGGGGCTTAGGGGTTGGAAAAGACCCCTAACCCATACCCATACCCTTTGGGTATAAAATTTTTATGTTTTAAAGTCTTAGGAATAGGTTTAGAGCCAAACAAACGCTAAGAAATAAATTAAGACCAACTAACAATTCTAACAATGTAGATTAAGCATGAATCTGGATTAGGGATGACTAAACTCGATTAACAATCAAATTAGAAAACTAACACTCACTTAAACCAACTAAGGTCCAAAGGGTACACAACTAACCTTAACTAGCATGCTAAAGGGCACAAACAATTCACGAGTGTCAAGCGACACTAACAGAACATAATTACAAGACATTCACATTTACTGATCACATAAGGATACATACATACATGTTAATTTAAAATACTTGAACTACGAACAACAAGGTTTCCAAAATTAACACATAGAGATCAGTTGTGTTCCTCCGTCGATTTCCTGGGCTAAAATATCTGCACACTCATTGCACACATCAGTAGTCCCAAAAATCACATGTACATGTATATACGTATCAAAAATTTACATAAATTGAAACATACATCAATTAGGGTTTCTTTCATCCTACTTAATTCTTAACCAATTAAAATATCCTGAACCAAAATATCAATCCTACATTACTGATTTCATCAACATACATATATACGAAACATTAAATGACAATCATCAAATTTATCTGAAAATAACATCACACAGCATGAAATAATAAAGTATGTTCTAAGCATCAGATAATGTATCGACATCTTGAGTCGTGAGTATCAAAATGATAAGGTAACATCTAAGGCTACGAAGGGTCATGGCAAGGCCTCACAATCTCCATATTGAGTTTGTAGCTTTGATTAATTCTTAATAGAGAACTCAACATCATTTTGTAAAAAATTAACAATTTGTAAAAATTAAAAACTTGCTGATTTATACCATTATATGGGACAATAGGCCTTACAACAAGTGTAAGATGTTGTTCTTTATGTCTGCAACATGCTCTAGTATGTCACAATGAACACCAATTGATGCAAGTCAATCAACATGTTTGTTCCAATTTCTAGGAACACTTTGAATGTTAAATGCCTGGAAACCTCAAGTAAATCCCAAACTCTATTTTTATATGATTTAAGAAGGTTTTTCCTTGTAACACTCTAATTTTTTATTTGTCTCACAACCAACTCGCTATCCCCAAGTACCTTCAAGAGCCTTATACCTCTTCTTTGTGCAAGTTGGAGAAATTGGATCAAAACTTCATACTCAACCACATTATTAGTGTAATTCAATTGAAGTCTATATGAAAAGTAGTACTTCTCTAAACTGGGAGAAATAAGCATTATGATATAACTTGAACCATTCCTATTCCTTGAGCCATCAAGGAACATATTTGACAACCCATTAAATCTTCTTGTGCTTTCATGAGGTTGGGAATAGGGGCATTCTCTTCAACAATACAATAATTACCAATGACTATTTCTTTAACCTCTTTTACTAGATCAAATTGGAAAGCATTAGCTCAATTATCTAATAGATAACTAGGAACCTTTGTCAAGTGTGTAACATTTTCATGGGTGTTGCATTCCACATCCTCTTCATGGAGTGTGCAATTCATATTTTGGGGCTTGGTGTATATGTGTCGACATGATTAAGGGCCAATGGCTCCACCTTTATGTAGGCTTTTATTCTAGGTATCTAGTCCTAAAGAACATGTAAGACCAATAAGATTCAATATAGCCTCCTATTTGTGCAATAAAGTCTCTAGATAGGAATATAAAAAAATTTGTTGAAGCTTGACAAGTGATATGTCTTGTATGAAAGTACACCTAGGATATGTATGTAATGTCAATTTTATATCTTTTAACACTCCCACTATTTAGAAAAAAACTACCATCCAACTAAATGACTCCTTTAGTCAATGGTTCATATTTAATACCAAGAAGATCAACTACACTCTTTGGCATAACTACTTCTTGCTAGCTCCAGATTCTATCATACAATTGTGAACTAATTTATCTCCTATAATCAAAACAAGATAAAAGGGGGAAGGCTTAGTCTTCTTACTTGTATCATCTTCTCTTAAAGGTTTCACAAAAATTTTTTCCCCATCAATGGTAGCTGGTCCATTATGTACTTTAATAGTTTTTAACTCTTGCTATAGTAATTTCCACTAAGATGACATCATTAGAACATCCCACATAGGAACACTAACACTAGTCCTCTTCATTTGATCTAAAACATTAAGAGTAGTGTATGTTGGCTTGGTTGGAATCTCAACAACTACATGGGTTGATATATCAGATGGGATAGCTTGAGGCTCCTTTAGCTTCTTGATATTCTAAATTTGTTGTGGAACAACAAATTTGTGTTGTATGCTTGCAGCTATGGTATATGGAATGGTCTCTGAACTTGAAACTTTATTTGATGGAGAAGGTGAAGAGCTTTCTATATCTCTCCCCTTTCACCTAGTGTTATAATTATTACATCATTACTATCATGATTTACACAAACATAATCCTTTGGCTAGTAATTCATAAAAGATGAGTCTCCTTGTTACTAGGATTGGAATCTAATAGTAGATTGATTAGAATCATATTGTTGCTCTTCTATTTTCTCTTGTGTGACCAATTCTTGAGAGGAGTCTACCATATGGAGTGTACATTTATCATATGAAAAGTTGTAAGTAGCACAATATTCTTGTTCTTGAGAAAGATTATTTTAAACAACAAGTGTCCTTACTAGATTTTCATTTGTGTTTATATGGAAATATTACCCATGAACCTATTTTGGTTGTATGAAGCTTGATTCTAATTTGGTTGCCTAAAGGATGAAGGATTTTGATAATGGGGTTGATGAGGCATATTACCTTGAGCCGATTATTAGAAATACTTTAGAATGACTATGTTGGGGGGGGTGTGAATCAATTATCAGTTATTCAAGGTCCAAATGTCCTATTCAAACTTTTCACTAAGTATAGTGAGCCCATTCAAGTATTCATTCATTTAAGATGCAAGCAAAACACATAAGAGATCAACACATAACATAGTGATTTACATTAAAACTCAATTTGGGAAAAACCACTAGTAACATGCTACTCAATTCTCACTCTTCTAAAGTGATGCCCTGTGAAAAGCCTGCCCTATTAAAGGCTTACAATACACTATCAAATGTGACCTTGTTAGAGGATTTAACCACACTATTAGAAGTGGGCCTAGTTAGGGAACTTTAGAACATTCACTCAGAATGTCACCCTATTAAAGGATTTACAAATGGCTCTTAAACCAAGCTAAGTCCATAGAATTTTTAGGTCTAATACATGTGCTAGAGAGTATTAGAAAATCTTGACCTGACTACAAAATACAACTTATCTTGTAGATCTTAGATCACTTCTTAGCTCATACCCTTGTCTGGCCTTCAATCTCTGCAACTCTTGATAGCTTTCCCTCCTTTCAAGCTTAATCTCCTTGAGTCTCCATGCTTAATTTACTAGTGCAATCATCTCTTCATGATCACTCATAGAAATAGAGCCTTTGTGTTCTTCCTTCTCCTAGATGTCACCTCCTAGACACTCTTCTAACCACTTTGCAGATTTAGCTCTTTAGTAGAAACAACATCAACAACTCTTTACTTCTTGGCCTATGACTCCTTAAATAAAAGTCTTGGAGTTCTTTCCCTACTCAATTCTTCCATTCTTTAATTTCAATTCATATGGATTAGGTAGGATTCATTGCATCCAACCCATATTTTATTTCCTCTAGAAACTTCTTGAATAATCCTTTTAGAATTCACCTAAAAATAGTTTACATAGGATTCTATGCCACTAGTTCATCATCCTTATCCTCCAACTCGTTCACAAAATTCAATGTAACCACTATGTCAACTCAAATTTGGTGAATCTTTATCATTTGAAATAATGCAGCAACTTAGTACTATTGAAATACTGGTGCTTAGCACATACTATGTTACTTGGCATCAACTATGTTTTTCCTGATGCTCAACACCTGAAGATCACTTGGCATTAACTAAGAATTTTTTGATGCTCGACACCTGATCTTCACTTGGCACTTGAAGATTACTTGACACACACTAGAATTTTATGTTACTTGGCTCCTACTAAGAATTTGCTCAACTTCAACTAACTTGCTCAACACTTCCTAAAGATCTTAGTTTAAGCTTTGCATACCAACTTGTTACAACTTCTTCCTCCAATGTTTCTAAGTGTGACCAACCGTTGTATCCTTGAGTATGTTATCAATACATCATTTAACCATTGTCTTAACTGATCCTTGCACTTCATTACAATATCATAACTCAACCTTTCCCTTAGGTGCTCTTGTTACATCTTGTTGATCAAATCCTCTTCATCAGTCAAATAAGTGATAGTACATGGATCTTATAAGAAAATGTCATTCCTAAAAGTAGCAGGTTTGACATCAATGACAAAACAATGATTGAAAACATTCTCTTAACAACAATCTTCTTTCTTTCCAACAATCTCTCTCTTTGATCTTCAACAATGAGATTTTCAATTAGATTTTCAAAAATCTCCCTCTTTGGCATTGATGGAAAACCAAATTGATCAACCATCAGACTAAAATATTCATCCACAAGTTAACTAAGTTAGAATAGTAAGTCAAATGCCAAAAAGTAATTGTAGCTTGACATCTCCTTCTACTATTTTGATTTCTTCATTTCTGCTTCTCCCTCTCTGCTATTGTACCCTTGTTCTTTGTCTTTCTCCCTCTGTATTGCTCATTTTCTGTTGTTTTGATCAACTTCTAATTATTTCTATCAATATCTCCCACTATCTTCATTTGATTAGTTTTCTACTATTTCTCCCTATTGATCCTTCTCTTGTTGATCAGTTTCAAACATCTTCTCCCTCTTTAACAACAATGCCAGAGACATATAAGCATCTTAGTATGCAAGTGTAGCTTTTACAGGTTCACTCAATGTCTCCCTCTATCACCTTTCTTGTGACTAATTTGGAACTTTAGCACTTCAACTACTTTAGGCATGAATCCTAAAGTAAACATCCTCCGCATCAATATGTGAAATCTTCAATAATAGCTTGTTTGATGCAACACATACTTGCTTGTGCTTGAAGTAGCCTTAGCTAGGGGTATCACCCCTAACTTACCTCTAAGGTATTCAAAAGCATCTTTAGGTAGTTCTTTTGTGAAGATGTCAGCAATTTATTCCTTTGAGCTAACATATTCCATTTTCACTTGTTTATCTTCCACCAACTCTCTTACATAGTCATACTTGATTGCAATGTGCTTGGTTTTAGCATGCATTACAGGGTTCTTTGATATGTTACTAGCACTTTTATTATCACAATAAAGTATCATAGGCTTAGTTACTTCTTCCTTCATACCTTGTGGAAAATGTTTGATCCATACAATATTGGTGCAATTTATAGTAGCTGTAACATATTCAACTTCAGCAGTGGACTATGAGGTGCAACTTTACTTTTTGCTAGTCCATGTAATCAACCTTTTTCCTAAGAAAAGTGCTCCTCCACTAGCTCTTTTCTATCATCAATGTTACCTCCCCAATCTACATAAAGTAGGCTCTCAGTTCAAATATCTCACTCCTTTTGTAGTACAAACCAAAGTCATCTATTCCTTTTAGGCATCTTAGTATTCTCTTTACTGCCATTAAGTGATTTTCTCTTGGATTTGCAAAAAATCTTGCCACTATTCCAATAGCTAATGCAATGTATAGTCTACTATGTACAACATATTTCAGCTTTCCAATCATTGACCTATACAATGTCTGATTTACTTCAGCAGACTCATCATTCTTGGATAGCTTATGGCCTATTACCATTGGTGTGCTAACTATTTCTAAGTCTTCTAACCCAAATGTTTTGAGTACCTCCTTGATGTATTTGGATTGGGTCACAAATATGCCATGTTTCAATTGATGTACTTGCAATCCAACAAAGAATTTGATTTCTCCAAAGATTGACATCTCAAATTCATGTTTTATTTGATCAACAAAATCTTTGCATAGAACATCTTTTCCTCCAAATATTATATCATGAACAAAGATTTATGAAATCAAAATGTCTTTACCTTTTTCAGCTTTGATGTACAATTTGTTGTCATCTATTCTCTCAAATCCTATCTTCACAAGATATTTGTGCAGTCTCTCATACCATGCTCTAGGTGCTTGCTTTAATCCATAAATTACTTTGTGTAGTTTGTAGGCCATGTCCTTGTTCTTCTCATTCACAAATTCCTCTAGTTTTTCTATGTAGACTTTCTCTTCTAGTATACCATTCAAAAAGGTAGACTTTACATCCATTTGGTACACTTCGAAACCTTTATATGTAGCATATGCAAGTAATGTTCTTACTCCTTCCATTCTTGCAATAGGGGCAAATGTCTCCCCATAATCTAGTCCTTCTTGTGCATAGCCTTAGCAAACTAGTCTGGCTTTGTTTCTTGTTATTTCTCCATTCTCATCAAGTTTGTTTCTAAACACCCATTTGGTACTAATCACTTTCTTATTAGCTGGTCTTGGAACTAGAGACCATGTTTTGTTCTCCTTAATCTGATCTATCTCTTCTTCCATGGCTTTATACCAGTCATCATCTTGTAGTGCATAATTCACTATTTTAGGTTCAACCTTGCCTAATATACATAATTTATTCCTTAGCCTATTCCTTGCCATTGGTTTGACATCCTTGTCACCAATGATTTTATCTACAGGGTGATGTCTTCTCACATACTTAGCTAATATTAGTTCAGTCCTTCTTTCCATGTTTGATCCTTTAGCTTTAGAAACATTTTGTTCTTCTTCATCTAGTATTCCATCATTCCTCTCATGTGTACTATTGTTAGAATCAGAATGTACATTTTCTACGTTATATAGCTTAGTTTTTGAATGTAACTCAACATTCACGTGTTGAGACTCGGTAGATAGTAAAATTTCTTGTTGATTCCCAACTTGATTTGCATCATTGTCTTCAACAATCATTCCTTAATAGAAGTACACAAATGGTCTATACTCCTCTAATTACTTGGACTCATCAATTTGGACTTCTACATGGTCATCAAAACTTACATTTGCACTCTCCATAATCTTGTTAGTGTTAGTATTCAAACACTTGTATGCTTTACTTTTAGTAGAGTATCCAAGGAATATGCCTTCATCACTTTTTGTATCAAACTTTCCATTTCTAGTATATTTAAGAATATAGAATTTCCAACCAAATACTTTGAAATTTTTAACATTAGGTGAGTGACCATACAAGAATTCAAAGGGTGTTGCATTTGTAGCTTTCTTGACTTGGACTCTATTCAGTGTGTAGACTGCAATACTTACAGCTTCTCTGCAGTACTTTAGTACAACATTTTTCTCCATCGTCAAAGTTCTATCATAGTCAATCACTAACCCATTCCTTCTTTCAGCAATATCATTCTATGGTGGAGTTATTCGTGCTGATGTTCTCCTTTTAATACCTTTGTCCTTTCAAAATATTTCAAATTCTTTTGATATGAACTCACCTCCTCTGTCTGACCTTAGGCATTTCAGGTTGTTTCCTATTTCCTTCTCAACTCTGGCTAAGTACCACTTAAACATTTGAATGCATCAGATTTTTTCTTTAAAAACATGGTAGTCATCATCCTAGAATAGTCATCCACAAATAACATTATTTATTTGTCTCCTAGGTAGCTTTGTACTTCTATTGGACCACATAAGTCTGTATGGACTAACTCTAGTACTTCCTTGGAAGTGTATGTTTTACTTTTGAAACTAGACTTAGTCATCTTCCCTAGTTGACATTGTTTGCACATTATGTTTTCAGGTTTCTTCAACTTAGGCAACCCTCTGACTTTATTCAACTTGCTAATGTTGATCAGATTATCAAAGTTAACATGACCTAACCTTTCATGCCACAACAACACATCATCAAATCTAACAACAAGACATGTTGCATCCTCCATATCTAGGTAAAATAGATTACTCCTAGTTTTTTCACCTTTTCCTATCAACTTTTCATTAGTGCCATAGATCTTAGCAGTTTTGTTTTCAAATTCAACTTTGCAACCAACATTGCCTAACTGTGATACACTTAACAAGTTGTAATTCAACCCTTCAACATAGTATGCATTATCACATGAAATTTTCTTTGTGAGCTTAATAGAGCTTTTCCTTTAATTTAACATGGAGCATCATTACCAAATCTAACACTATTCCCATCATATTAAGTAAAGGCAATGAACTTACTTTTATCTCCTATCATGTGATGTGACCATCCACTATCTATGATCCACTTGTCATTCTTGTTCACACAGGTAACCAATGTTGTTGCTTCATCTTCTTCTTTATCTGATTCATCCTTCATGCATACATAGACTACTTCATCATCATTCTCATTAAAATCTTCTTCAACAATGTAGCATCTTTTGCCTTTTTCCTTGTAGTCTTTGCTATCATCTTCTCTCTTGTTCCTGTACTTGTTTCCTTCTTTGTAGTTCTTCTGTGTACATCTTGTAGGAATATGACCTACTTCATTGCAATTGAAACATATGATAGGGAGCTTACCTTTGAATTTGCGTTCGCCTCTATGAAATCTCCTAGCCAGTAGTGCTTCTAACTATTCCACATCTTTCTCATCTGCACTACTATCACTAGATGCATGTTTTTCTTTTCTTTTCTTCTTGATTGATGTTTCCTCCTTAGTGTCTTTTATTGTCATCTTGGCCTTGAAAGTAGATTCAAGGTTCTCAGGTTTATAGTTGTCAAAATTGGACAATTCAAATGCATTAAGTCTTCCCACTATTTCTTCAAAGGTTAGTGTGTTTCCTTGTACACACCTTAACTCTTGGATGGCTGAAACTCTAATAGCATAGATAGGGAATAGAGTTCTTAAGTATTTTTTGATTGCAATTTCTTCTTCCAATTGACCACCTAGACTTCTTATTGCACTTAACACTTCTTTCATTCTTGTAGCATACTGGGTAGCATTTTTATGTTCCTCCATTTCCATGTCATCAAACTTTCCTCTTAGACTTTCTCTCTTTTCTCTTTGGACATTTTGATCTCTTCCTTAGATTTTTTATAAGGTTTTCCATGTTTTTTGTGCAATGGCATAGTCTTTGATGTCATCATATTCTACATAGAACTAAGTGTAGATGCAATCTCCAACATTGCTTGATTGTGCTCCTTTTTATTCAAATTATCTACAGTAAGAGATTCTATTGGATTCACATGCTCTATTCCAATTGAGGTTTGTGCATAGTCACCTATTTATCCAAGGTATGATTTCATTAGACTCTACCATGCCGTTAATTTGTCTTTGTTGAGGGTGGAAACTTCTCTCTTTGACATCTTATCTTCTTGCTTCTAGTACCTTGAAACTAAATCAGTAGAGGCTCTGATACTAATTGTTAGGAATACTTTAGAATAACTGAAGAAGGGGGGGTGGGGGGGGTGGGGGGATGACCTAGGGGGTGAATTAGTTATTCAAGGTCCAAATGTCCTATTCAAACTTTTCACTAAGTATAGTGAGCCCATTCAACTATTCATTCATCCAAGCTTTAACTTTACTAATCAACAAGTTACTGTAAAACAACATTCAAGCATAACACATAAGAGATCAATACATAACATAGTGATTTACGTGGAAACCCAATTTGGAAAAAACCACCAATAGCATGTTACTCAATTCTCACTCTTATGAAGTGATGCCTTGTGAAAGGCCTACCCTATTAAAGGCTTACAACACACTGTCAAATGTGACCTTCTTAGAGGATTTAACCACCCTGTTAGAAGTGGGCCTAGTTAGAGGACTTTAGAACATTCACTTGGAATGCCTCCCTATTAAAGGATTTACAAATGGCTATTAAACCAACCTGAGTCTATAGAATTTTTAGATCTAATACAATTGCTAGAGAGTATTAGAAAATCTTGATCTAACTACAACATACAACTTATCTTGCAGATCTCAACTCATGCCCTTGCCTAGCCTTTAATCTCTACAACTCTTGACAGTTTTCCCTCCTTTCAAGCTTAGTCTCCTTAAGTCTCCATTTTCAATTTACCAATGCAATCATCTCTTCATGATCATTGATAGAAGTAGAGGCTCTATGCTCTTCCTTCTCCTACATGTCACCTCCTTGACACCCTTCTAACCACTTTGCAAATTTTTCTCTTTAGTAGCAACAGTATCAACAACTCTTTACTTCTTGGTCTATGACTCCTTAAATAGAAGTCCTAGAGTTCTTTTCCCACTTGATTCTTCCATTCTTTAATTTCAATTCGTATGCATTAGGTAGGATTCATTGCATCTAACCCATATTTTGTTTCCTCTAGAAAATTCTTGAATAATCCTTTTAGAATTCACCTAGAAATAGTTTACATAGGATTCTATGCCACCAACTTATCATCCTTACCTCCAAATCATTCACAAAATTCAATGTAACCACTATGTAAGCTCAAATTTGGTGAATCTTTATCATTTGAAATAATGTAGTGGCTTGACACTATTGAAATATTGGTGCTCAACACATATTGTGTTACTCAGCATCAACTGTATTTTTCTTGATGCTTGGCACCTGAAGATCACTCAGCATCAACTAAGAATTTTTCGATGCTTGGCACCTGATCTTCACTCAACACTTGAAGATTACTTGGCACACAATAGAATTTTCTATTACTCAGATCCTACTAAGAATTTTCTTAGCTTCAACTAGCTTGCTTGGCACTTACTAAAGATCTTAGTTTAAGCTTTGCATACCACCTTGTTACAACTTCTTACTCCAATGTTTCTAAGTGTGACCAACCTTTGTATCCTTGAGTATGTTATCAATACATCATTTAACCATTGTCTCAACTAATCCTTGCACTTCATTACAACATCATAGCTGAACCTTTCCCTTAGGTGCTTTTGTTACATCTTGTTTATCAAATCCTCTTCATCAATCAACGAAGTGATAGTACTTGGATCTTATAAGTAAATGTCATTCCTACAAGTAGTAGGTTTGACATCAATGGAAAAATAATGATTGAAAACATTCTCTTAACAACGATCTTCCTTCTTTTCAACAACCTCCCTCTTTGATCTTCAACAATGAGCTTTTCAATCAGATTTCCAACACCAGTTGTCCCTCGAAAGTTGCCAATTTATTGTTCATTTTTTGTGCAACTCTAGTATGATCTTGAAATCTCTTTTTCATATTAGAACTATGATCAT
The DNA here is from genome assembly GCA_028749045.1 of Cupressus sempervirens. NCBI lineage: Eukaryota > Viridiplantae > Streptophyta > Pinopsida > Cupressales > Cupressaceae > Cupressus > Cupressus sempervirens. Next base: position 170,738,830 of record CM053784.1, read on the forward strand.
GGAAATTTTTATCTACATTTTTGCATCATAGCTTGCATCATGGCCTCAGTTTTATCTATCTGATTAGAAGATGTAGAAGTTTAAGGAATAGAAATAAGAGATTAGCTTGCAGCCATAGTATAATTAGGAGCTATTGTAGGTTGATGTGTAGGGATGTTAGGGAAGAGTGGCATTGGAGGTGTTGAAGCTATTTTTTCTCCTTGAATTAAAGTGTATTCTTCCCTTATAGAAATATCATATGCAATAGGCAAAGTATGTGCACCCAATATTTGTAATGTAGCAGCAATGCCACTACTAAAAGATCTAAGAGAATGGAAGAAAGCATTATTAGGGGAAGGCTTCACTACAATAGGTATTCTGTCCCATGTCTTTTGAAATCTATAATCCAAATCTTTCATAAACTCATAGGGTGCTCTTTTAATTGTAGTTAGCTTCTCTAAGAGGGATAGATGATCACTTTTATCTTCAAAGTGCTTATAGAATATTTCTCCTAACTCATCCTGGTTATGGATAGAGTTGTGTGGTAGTCCTCTATACGATTGGAAGGCCTTTTCCTTTTAATGATGAAGGTAAAAATCTAATATCAACATCATCCTTTGTAATACCATATATATTATAAATAATTGAAACTTCATGAATATTTTCTATCGGGGAAATAGAAAATTCACTTGTAAAATCTGGTAAACTCTTAAGAGAAACCACTATTATATCATGTTTTTGAGTAAAAAAAAGAGGACTTCCATCATTAAAGGTATAAAAAACCAAGTGTCTAGGGAGAGCCATGCAAATTAATGATCTATTAAAATGGAAATATGGTGCCCTAGATTCTAATCTATCAATTGGAGTAGAAAGGGATCTAGATGGTATATGTTTTGCTTCTATAATCCTAACTAGTGATGGAGAAAGTCTATTTCTTTTTCTTCTATTCAATTTGAAAGTGAAAGTTGGGTAAACTAAAAACTAAATATACAAGATGTCCTTGTTTGAACCCTTTCCATGAATTGTGGTTATTCTAGTTTGGAAACCAAAATGTAGAGATGGAGTTGCCAAGTGCTTGACAATGAGCCTCTTCAAGGTTATAATAATGAGAGAAAGACTATCCTTTTAGTATAGAGGTTGAAGTCCTTTAATGGATACCCAAAAACTAGTAGAATTCTTAGTGAGATTGAATGTGGTTCCACAAGCATTCCAAAAGCTCTTGACATCAAATTCTACACCCTTTCTTGAGGTGTGACCCTCAAATGAACTTGTGTAAAATGGAAACAATCGCCAAGTATGGAACTTGAAATAATAAATTGAGTCTCTAGACAAGGTTTACTTCCTTATTATCATGATGCACTTAAATTAAAGCCCTTGAGGAAAATGGAGAAGTGCATAAAAGTAAACTACTAAAAGGGAAATGGAGGTGATGCACTAGAAATTTTTTTGATCTACTCTTTCCAATCATTCTTACTACTAAACTCACAAACTATACTACTTCATGAAGCTTATTAACTTTAGCATAAGATGAAAGTTTAAAAAATATATAATCAAGAAAGGAACAAAGATGTTCACTTAATAGATTTACTAAATGGGATTAAACTAATCATATAGTTTTGTAGATGATGAAGATACATCCAAATGAAAAAGGAAAAAGATTATATAATCTTATTTGGCTAAAAGTATATACAAAAATAGTGATTTCTATTAAACAAGGAAATAAAAATTATAGAGGAGAATTTTGCAAAAATAACTAGAAATAGAGATCCTTTGAGAATATACAAGGTTCCCTTTTTAAAGAGATCAGGCATAACTCAGTTACCATCATTTAGCTCAAACTCCACCAACTAAACTTAATATCACAGAGTGCGAAAAAAATCTGATTTTGTACAAATATTTTCTCATGCAGTGATAGAAAATGAGCCAATAAAACCTCCTATAATCAAGAAAATCATGCACATAACCTCTCCAAGTGTAAACATAGGAAGAAAAAGCCTTTACATTGTATAAAAAAGCTCCAAAAAGTAGTTTGACAATAAATATTGAGCTCTTGGGTCACATCGTAAGTAGTAAGAAAAAATAACATAGACATGAAAATGCACAATAGTTTTGGCTTGCACACCATTGCAATATTAAATTCCTTCTGCATAATAGACTTGTGATGACATGTATAGCATGAAAATGCATCTCAGTACAATTTTATCACAACACAAAAACACACTGCAATGCACAACATGGGATGTCATAGAGTGAAAGATTGCAACATCGCAACCTACATAAGATCATGAAATTGAATCAAAAGAAAAGTTCTTATTCAATAAGCCAAATCATTCGATGAAGTTCCTTCAAAACTCAAAAATGCACTACAGTGAAAGATCACAAACTGAAAGCTCCTCTCCTAAAACTATCCTATGATGATGTGGGGCTACAAAAATGTGTATTTTTTTGACGTACAAATTTTGAATGAGCAAAAAAGTGGCCATTGAATAAGATACATCATTTGACACATCTCCTATGACACCCAAAACTACTCAATGTTTTCATGCACCCAAGAATTCTTAAATATGCAACATTTTTCTTGGCCAAAATTTATAGAAATTATCTCATGAAGATTTCTTTTATTAGTTATTTGTAATGGGATAAATGATGATGAATATGTCAATAGAGCCCACTATAAAAATATACAATATACAATGTAGTTCTTCAATACAAGGAAATAGATACAAAAACCATTTCACATTGCTACTAGTATCTTCAATATCTGATATTCCCTTTTCTTCTCATAATAAAATTCAAATTCCTCTTATTATACAATAGAATTCATTAGTCACATAATACATACATAATTCATTGCATTCATAATTTTTTCTTTATATTTTTCTAATTTATAATTATCTCCCAAGTCATCCTTCATGTATTTATATACTTTACCAAATACAAAATTAACTTATGTTGACTTAGGGTTAACATCTAGGATGTCATCCCTAATTAGTTACGTAATTATTTTGTAAAGAAAGATATTCCTTAACCAAAAATGGCCATTATTGTATTTTTCAATGTTCTACTTGTATACTTATGTAATTGGTAAACTGACCATAACTCTATCCATACAATCCATACAATCATGAACTCTCTCATATGTCACCATCATAGTGACATGTATCCATTCCTAACTTTTCACATGTCCATGATAATCCTTTGAAGCTATCCAATCAAAACTTGATCTAATCTACTAGATAAGCTAAGTGATACTTAGATAATTTATTAATTAAAACTATCATAATTGAATCTTCATGACCTACCCTATTCACAAAATTATATGTTACCATAAATGACACAATCAAATATCCTATCATAGCCAAGTTTCCAATAAATATATGACATGCTTCATATTTTCTAACATAAGAACAATAGTCTTTAAATATATGTGGCCAATAATATCTTGCACATAGAATCTTGTGAGGAATGATTTGGTAAAGAAATGGCCTCCACAAACTCCTTCATGAAATTCATTTAGGATAGCTTCTACTTGGTATGTGTCTAAGAAAAAGAGTAGTATCCCCATCTTTATTCTTCTAGTAGAGGTCACCTTAGATAGGAATATATTTTGAGGACTGAAACTTTATAGTTTTTTTATAATTCTCTTCCAAATCACCAAGGTATTTAATGTGTCTTAATTAGTACACTATCTCATTGTACCACATACATATATCAACACTTAATTCAATGTGTTCAAGGCCTTCTTTATTTACTTGAAAAAATCCATAGTTTCCATCAGCCATAAGCTTATCCAAGCCTTGACCTCTTACAAGCTTGATTATTTTGATTTGGATATTGAATTTTGGAATTTGATTTATCAATCAACATCATCTTCCTGTAGTTTATTTTTGTCTAAATATTTCCTTGACAAAACCATTTGGCTATATAATTATATTTGTACCAGCCAATTAAGGATTGGATGATTTTACTAACATTATTAGTGCATTAACCTATTTCTCATTTATGTCATAATTAATCTCACAAATTTTTAAAAAAATTATGAAGAATTCAATATGTTATTCATGACTTATTTCATTCTTCTAAAGCATGACTACAAAATAGTGTGGTAGGATGCCAATGATAAACTTTGGAAAGGCCTTTTAAATCAGAAGTTTTGAGAACAAGGGACTCTTTGATTGATCTCTTTATTATAGAAAAATCTTTTAAGGCCTCTTCATTCCATACCACCTTCTCTCCTTTCTTCAACACCTTGTGCATAGGCCTAATTTTTTTGCAAAATTAGACACAAATTTTCTCACAAAGTTGATTTGGGAAAAAATTGATTGAATGAACTTAAATATTTTGGAAACATTTATTTCATCAATCATAACCACTAGGTCAAAGTCAATCCTTTCTCAATCCTTAGATACAATATATCAATGGACCTTCCTTTCTATTAGCCCAAAATGATATTTGTTGGGATTGAGTGATATTCCATACTTTGAGTTCTTTTTATGAATGAATGAAATAGTCTTCTTCCCTTTGAGTAGGTAATTATATCACCTTGATAAAAAATTAGAATAAAATAAATAAGTCCCTCAAATGTAACACACATCTCCCTTTGAAATGTGGCACCAATTTCTTTTGATCCAAATGGCATCCTTGCATTTAAATAAGTACTCAATGGAGCAATGAATGTTGTCTTTTATTTCTATGTTTCTGTGTTCTGTAACATTTATCTAATTATATCCAAAAGAAACCATACATCATAGATATTAACTCATTTCTAATGATCTTTTTTAACAATTCTTCCATTGTAGGAAAATCATAGTTATCCTTCAATCATGATATGTTTACATTCTAAAGTTAACACATAACCTTATATCCCCAGTCTTCTTTCTATTAGGAGAAAGGATTGAAACCCATTTAGAATGACTCATATAATTAGTGATCCCAATATCTCTCATTTTTATCAACTCTTCTTGCATTATAGGGGAAATAATTGGGTTAATAGGTATCTTCTTTCATCGGAAAGGTTTCTAGCATTAGACTTCAAAGGAATATCATCCTAAAACAAGTCACCTCTATAATCCTTTAAATTCATCATAAGACCATCCAAATACATATTTGGACATTTGATCTAATTTTTGGGGTTAGCCTTTTACCAAGGAAAATTCCCTTTGGAGAATTCTCATTCCCAAGATTAACCTTTTGATTTCTTCCTATACTAAAAAAAATTTATCAATCTTGAGATTCTCATGGTGATCAAAAGTTCTCTCCAATGCCAAAAATACCTTTGGCATATCATTAGTTTTGAGTTGCACAACTTCCTCCCCAAACAAGGTTTCCTTACCATTATGATTCTCTACAAACCATTTCCAATCAATCCTTTGATCATGGTATTACCAAAATTTAAGAAAATCCTTGTCATCATATAAAATATGGAAATTATGAACATTATCTAGTATAGATGGTCTAATTTTAATCTCAACTTGAATAATTTATTGCAATGGGATGTCAATCTGATGGATATCTACATTATCCATCATGTTAGCTATAAAATTGTTAGTTCTATCAATTCATCTTATTGCAAATGCATTACAAAATTCAATCAATTCCATGACATAGTTCCTATATTATTTTAATCTTGAGCTCTTGGTAGTAAACTTACTTCTGATCTAAGATAAAATTAACTCTAAATCACCAAAAACTAAAATAATTTTTATCTTATGCATGATATTTGACAATATTGTTTGTTCGTTCAAAGTTCTTATTAGAAGGAGATGTAGGAACAACTCCTCCACTATTACTTTCATTCTTACAAGATCCATCCAAATATAGTATCCATATTCAATTACTTTCATCTTGCAGATAAACTTCATTAGGCTCAACAATATTTAGAATTAGTTTATTTAAGATTATCTAGAATTTGGACCTATATCTATTTGACAGAATTTTACTCCATAGTCAAGATAGAGAATTTCCACCAAGTATGTAAAACTTTTATCCCTATCAATTATTATATATTTTTCATTTATAGGGATGGTCATATAACAAAATTCTAACAGAATATTTCCTCCAGCCAAATTAGACCATTTCCTAGAAAGTAGAAAATAATAATATGTTGGTATTTCTCCCATAGTAAATTCCATCTTGTATGACACATTTGGACATGTGGGAAATTTGAATTCAATATTTTTCATGACTCTACAATAGGCACTGACTAATTATCCATCTCATAATACCTTCCATAGAGTGTATCTATTATTTTCCTTATCTCTTTCATGACATTTGCCACCATGATATTTACGAAAAAACCTAAATCTATCATACAATTCCTCAATATTCTATTGTTAATCAAAAAAGCTAGATAAAAAAGACCCACTTGTAGAGAATGCTCATTAAAATTGATTCTAAGATATATAATTAGTGCTTGATTTGTATTTTTTTCTTTTGAATGATCCTCTTTACCTACTTTAAACAAAATATTCAAGACTTATTTTCCATATTTAGGAATTATTATAATTTCAATAAAAGGAAATTAAATATTTACTTGACACAAAGCATTAGAAGTAGATGAATTAGTACTTACCATCTACTTGCCTCCTAATTTCTTTCTAGGATGATTTGATAACTTCATTTTTTAATCATTTGGCACTTCCTTCTCCTTATCTTTCTTGTATAAATCATCTTGTGGTCTATTGACAAGGACTCTTAACAATTTCCACAAATCAGGATTTATAGTTCCATTCTTGAATCTATAGTTTGTTATGGATTTCTACTCTATTTCAATTGTATAAGCTTGTATCTCTTCATTAGTTAATTTCCTAACCCTTGGTTCTTCTCCTTATCACAAAAGACTTGTTTTGAACAATTTTTTCTTATTCAAATCATATCAACATTAGGAATGTGCTCATCTTCTAAGGAGTCATAATCTCCCCAAATTGGTTTTGATGATAATGTGTTCAAAGTAGGCTACTCATCTTGCTTCCTTCCTTCTTCCAATATGCTATGTGAAATCTGATACTGGTCAAGAGCCTATGGTAACTTGAAAATCTCACACCATGAACCACTTTCCACATAGTTGATACTCCTCTTAAGAGGATTAGGGGTTTCATTGTTTCTTATTGGTTTTCCATCCTTCCAAGCAATTTTTTATGAAATTCATTACAATTTGAACTTGTAAGGTCTATCATTTCTATTAGACTTGAAAAAATCATTCTTTCCTTTCATAGCATGTAAATATTTGATCATGTTTAAGAAATTATCAATTTTTTCTAGATCTTTGTTTCGTTTTGTTGCTTTAGGGTTGAATAATCTAGGATATTCTCTCTTCCCAATATTACCATCAACCTTCCTATCATTCTTAGTAGTTGTTACTACTTTGAAACCCACTTGAAATATGCTAGGCATATGAGATATCTCATAGTGGATTTTATATAGGATCATCTTAGGTCGATAAGAAATCTTGCATCAAGCAAAAAAAATTTCTATATTCCTATACCATTTTGTTGTTCATAGAGTACGTTTTGTTGCTCATGGTTTCAAGTTGTGTGTAGTTGGCATCATAATTTAGACCCATGGTTGATCATTTCCATAAGTGTGTCTAATATAATATTCTTTGTGCTTAGAGTTTTGTGCCTCCTTTTATGCTCATCGTTAGCTACTAGTTTCATTTAGCATGCCATGGAGTTTCAATCTATCTGGTTTCCTATGAAGACATGCATCTTACATGGTTGAGGGACATATCTTGGATCATATGTATACCTATCCTTAAGAGTGTAAGTTTTCTTTAGGTCATTTTGTTAATTATTTGTTTTATCTTCCAAGGAAAGACTTATTTTGTAATAGGATGAATTTTGGTCTTTCTCACTACATAAGGACTTGGATTGGATTTAGGATAGTAAGTTTGGAGGTAAAGGAAGATAGATTAAAAAAAAAGACTCAATTTTGTGAGCTTTGATCTCTGATGTTGTAATTCATTATTTTGGATATAACTTGGAAGGCCTTATAGTTGGGCATGTTGAATTTATATTTTATCATGTGACTTGTCTAATCAATCAATATCTATTTATGAATAAATTGGTTCATTTCTTCTAAATATGTGTTTTATCTCATGTGTACTCTTGGAAAGGTGTTAGGAGATAGGAATTTGGTTCCTTCCCCCTACTAGCCTTGTGTCATGAAATTAGAGGAAGATTTTCTTTCCTTGTGAGTTTGGGATCATGGTGAACCTAAATTGAATTGGTTGTAGGGTGGTCACTCTAGATTTTTACCTATAACTTGTAGAAGGTTACAATATTATAGTAACTAATATCAAGATTGTTCAAGGTAGAGGGAATGAAAATCATGTTATTATTGATATATTGAGGAAGATTACTTTGAGACTTGAAGTTGTTGATATGCCCCAGAGGAGAGGTTTACATCTTTAGGATGTTAGTGACAATGAAGTGGTACCTAATCCTAATCTTGAACCTAAAGTGAAAGAAGATGAGGAGAGACTTCTAAGAGTTTTTTTAGGGAAAACTCCAGACCCATTTTTAAAGTTACTTCTATGATGGAAGGACAGAGACTAATGTTTTGTTGGATTGGAAAAATTCTCTAACTATGGAAATACTCCTAAGAATAGAAAGGTAAAGATAGCATTCACCAAGTTGAAGGGTCATTCTTTACTTTAGTGGAATCATTTGTAGATTGAAAGGAAATGAAATAGAAAAGATAAGATGAAGACATGGGAAAATATGATTGGAAAGATGAAGAAGAAGATCCTTCATGTAGATTACCAGGTTAATATATTGAGAAGAATGAAAAATATCAGACAAAAGGCTATGATTGTAAAAGAATATACTAAGGAATTCTACAAATTGCACATTAGATCTGGTCATGCGGATGATGAGATTGAGAAAGTGGTTATATAATTGAATGGTTTGAGGACTTCAATTCCTGATGAGATTATCTTTGTTAAGATTGATAGTGTGGAAGAAACATATCAATACCCCCTAAAAGGTGAGGATTTTGTGGTTAAGAAACATGATCAATGACAAAGAGGAAGAGGTGGTAGATTTTAAATAACTAGAGGAAAAACCTATGGAAAAGGTAGAATACCTTACAATACAATACAAGGGTAAAATGTAATGGAAAGATAAGCATACTGGTAAGAGAGGTAGTTATGCTAGAGGTATCTATAGTAGATACTCTAGGAATAATAATAGTGGTAAAACAAAAGATAGATATTGGTTTAAGGGTACTTGTTTCAATTTTGGATAAGGAAATAGAGATTTTGAATGTACTAATTCTAGAATAAAAATGGAGGCACCAGTAGAAACACTTTGGCCTATGAAGAAGTTTCTAAATCATTGAATGTTCCTAAACATGGTGAGAGCCTTATGTTAAGAGGAATCTTGTGGAATGAGGGAACTAGTGAAGGCTTATTCTAAGGAAAATTTTACTCAAGACAAGATGTAAGATTGAAGGAAATTTTTGCAAAGTAATCATGAATAGTGGTAGTTTGGAAGATTTGGCTTCTAAAGAGGTAGTTAACAAACTATTGTTGCACAGGTTTAGACACCCTTAGGCTTATCATATCGATTAGATGTAGAAGGGGCATAAGTTACTATCAAGTGAAAAATGCCTTATTAAATTCAAGATTGGAAATTATTATGATGACGTTTTGTGTGATCTATTAATTGTTCTCATATTATGTAGGATAGACCTTGGCAATATGATAAACAAGCTTTGCATAATGGTAGATTGAATCAGTATACTGTTTGGGTTCATGGGAAGCAACATGTATTTTTTCCTTTGGTAGAGAAACCTAATGAGAACCATTGTACCATAGCAAGAGGCTGTTTCATTGAAGGAAGTTAGTTTATTAAGGATCTATGGAGTAAAGTGCTTGTCTTTCTTTGATTCCTAGGAAGAGTGAGAAACAAGATGAAATGTAGCATGCACTTGAGATGGAATCTTTGTTGATTGAATTTCAAGATATCATTTTTTATAATGTACCTAATGGTTTTCTTCCTATAAGAAGTATTAGTCATTGTATGGATTTGATACCTCGAGCTAGTTTACCTAGTAAAAAACCACATAGACCAATGCCTACTGAAAATAAAGAATTAAATAGAAAAGTGAAAGAATTTCTTGCTAAGGGTTTGATTAGGGAAATTTGAAGTCCTTAATTTGTACCAGTAAAATTAGCAACTAAAAATAATGCAAAATTATTTTAGAGATATAAACAAGATATTAATGAAATATAGGTTTACATTGCCTAGGATGGATGACATAAGGGATTATTTGACTGGGGAAAGACATTTCACGAAGATTGATTTGAAACATGGGTATCAACATATCACATTCAAGGAAGGAGATGAGCGAAAAATAACTCCCGGGAAAAAAAAAAAAGGTTTATATGAATGGTTTGTTATATGTCTTGTAGTTTAACTAATGCACCTAGTATTTCATGAGGCTATTGAATGAGGTTTTGAAGAAATTCTTGGGTAAGTTTGTGATTGTATCCCTTGATGACATCCTAATATTTATTAAGACTAAGGAAGAATACCTTGAGCATATTAGACAAGTGTTACAAATATTGAAAGAAGAAAAGTTGTTGATAAATTTGAAGACATGGTCATTCATGAATGAAGAAATTGTGTAGCTTAATTTTTTTATTTATGTTGATTTTTTGAAGATGGATCCTTAAAACATAAAAGTTATTTGTGAGTGTGATACACATGAGAATGTTGGGGAAGTTAGATCATATCATGGATTAGAAAGCTTCTATAGGAAGTTTTTAGAATTTTTAGTTTAGTATGTAATGCCATGAAAGGGACTATGATAGGAGATAAAAAGGATTTCAAATGGAAATGTGGAGCACATAAGAGTTTTAAAAAATTGAAATAAAGGGTGGCAAAGTTACCTATACTTTATTTTCTGCATTTCACGAAGGCTTTTCAAGTTGATTGTGATGCTAGTGGAAGTGTGATTGGACTTGTTTAGAGTCAAGAAGGAAGACCTAAAGGTTTCTTTAGTGAAGATTTGAATGATTATAAGAAAAAATTTTCATTTTATGATCACGAGTTCTTTGTAATTATTCAATCTTTGAAGAAATGGAGACATTATTTAATGCATGAGGATTTTGTGTTGTACATTGATCATAAAGCTTTATAGTATTTGGGAAAATAGAATAAGTTGAACAAGAGACACATGTAGTGTGTAGCATATTTGGAGAAATTTTCTTGTGTGTTGAAACAGAAGAGAGGATAGTCAAAAAATGTGGTCGATGCTTTGAGAAGAAGAATGATTTTTTCATAGAAATGAGGATTGAGGTACTTGATTTCGATGATTTGAAACAATTTGTATGAATCTCATCCTAATTTTGTAGAACCATGGAAGTCTTATAAGAATCACATGACAAATGAACAAGATAAGTGGATTGATTATTTCATTTAGGAAGACATGTTGTTTAAAGAGATTCAATTGTGCATATCTATGAGGGAAATCATCATGAAGGAGAAACATAGTGGTGGACATGCTAAACATTTCAGAATTTACACAATAGTGAAGATGATCTCTAACAGAGATTTATGCCTTAGATATACAAATATGTTTTGAAGATTGTTAAGAGTTGTAAAATTTGTCAAACAAAAAAAGAAGCTAGTCATAATTTGGGATTGTATTCACCATTGTCGATACCAAATAAACCTTGGGAAGATATCTGTATGGAATTTATGCTTGCCTTACCAAGAAATTAGAGAGGTAATGATTATATTCTAGTAGTGGTTGACATATTTTATAAAATGGCTCATTTTATACCTTGTAAGAAGACATCTAATGTAATACACATGGTTGATTATTCTTTAAAGAAGTGGTAAGATTTCATGGGTTGCCAAAGACTAGTTTTTCAAATAGGGATACTAAATTTGTAGGTTCTTTTTGCAGGACACTTTGAAATTTGTATACTGAGCTTAAGTTTAGTTCTATATATTTTATCTACATACATATGGACAAACTAAAGTTGTGAAAAAAAATTTGGGTAACTTGTTGAGATGTTTGGTTGGTGATAAGCCTACTAATAGGAATTTGGTTTTGGCACAAGAAGAATTTGTATATAATAATTTAGCAACAAAGAGTACTAAGAATACTCCTTTTGAGATAGTAAACAGAATGAATCCTAAAGTAACTACTAAGTTGAGGGATTTGAATATTGAAAATAAGAGGAGTGGTAAAGATGAGGAAATTATGGATTTCATGAAGAATTTGCATGAAGAAGGAAAGAAGAATCTAGAAACTAGTAAACAAGAGTATAAGAAAAGGTTAGATAAAGGTGTTAGAAATATATAGTACTTGGGGGGGGAGGGGGTGAATAATTATTGTACAAACTTTTTCCCACAATTCAATATTGTTAATTACTTTATAACTTGCATATGAAAGTAAACCAATAATGCTAAACAATAAATATAACCATGCACATAGACAACTCATAATGACCAAGGGAAAACCCTAGTGGGGATGATATCCACTAGATGATTCACTAAACAATAGGATCCTATTAAGGATATTGACCCTGTTAGGAGTCTATGAAGTACATATAGTATCTCAAGTCCTTGTTAGGAGTTGATAGAACAAATACAATGTATGCAAGAAGAGCACACTACCCTAACATTAAATTATACAATTCAGTTCTTAACAACAATAGATATACGTACAATACTTTCTTTTTGTAGTATTTCACACTTGCCCTGATCATATATCAGATGTAGTTTGGATATCATTGACTTCACATTAGTCATAGATCATACATATGTCACATAGTTCATTACATATCACACACATCTTCCACACTTATGTTCACAAAAAAAGATCTTACTTATACCTCACATCTTCATTATTTACTACTTAGTCACCCTCCATGCTTTCACATGCTTGGCATAATATGAAATACTTTATGGAATAATATCCTAATAGTTAGCTCATCATGACCTAGTAATTATTTTGTCACCAAAATAATTCCCCAAGTCGTATAATCCAATTCTATGCTATGCTTTGTTCTACATTGTTAAATGCCCATACTGGTACTTCATTCATAACTTGCATCATATTGTTCATACACATCTACGCACTGGTACATGTCATCATGCCACAATCATAGAGGTTTCCTTAACTACACATAAGCTAACTCTCAATGAGTTGTTTGTAAACATCACATCTTCTCTCTATGTTGCTGTAAACTATCTAATACTTAGGCAATTCTCTATAATACATGTTACCATAAATGACAACAGTTAATACATCTATTGGACCATATTTCTAAAAATCTTCCCCTTTTGCATTGATGGCAACATTTGGGAAAATTGACTAAGTCCCAAAATGGTTTCATACATAATCAAAAATAATTTTATTCATGTTTATATGGATCATTACATTCCTTATATCTCCTTTACATTAATACATAAGTCTACTCCCACTTATATATACAATATACAACTATACAATTTTCTTTTACATAATACTCCCCCTTTGACATCAATGGAAAAGGTGTAAAAAAAAATTTGTTGCAACAAATACTATGTGGTCTACTACTAATCAACTTGACATTTTGGAAAAGCAATCTGCATTTACGAGTTTGAGTCTTTCTACTTCCTTCTTCTAATTTCCCTTTGATATATCTTGAATACTAATTAGTGCGAATAGTGCATAAGATGCCACTTTAACTATGCTCAAGTCAGTACAGGTAAATTTAATGTAGGAAGTCTTTCCTTCAAGACATTCCTCCAATTACCTTTGCAAAATGTTGATTTTTTGATGAAATTTCTCTAAGACTACAGAATTTTTTTGTTGCCTTCTCCTTATTAGTTTCCAAGCCTATGATCACATCATGTATCTTCTCAACTTCTATTTTACAGTCCTCAATACTAGTCTCTAGAAGTTGTAAATTAGTTGTGAGTGTTTCAACTCCGCTCAACTTACCCTTTATTTGTCTCTACAAATAAGCCAGGTACTTGTATGATAGCATGCACTGTCCATACAATCTCTTCCCTTCATCATTATGTTTTTTGGGTTCCTTGATGCTTCCATCAAGTGCTTTCAAATCATTTCTCACATTAGTGCATAATATATCAAATAATGATGCATCATGCTTTGCCCATGCTTGCACTGAAGCTACTTCTATGAGAGTTGTGAAATTTTCATCAAAGATCTTCATGTTAGGATTTAACCATGAAGAAAACTAACAATTACATGCAAATATAAATAATATCAAAGAATAATAGATCACACAAAAAACAACACAAGACACCAAGATTTAACGTGGTTCACCCAATCCCTGGGCTACATCTACAACAGGAAGTCCAATATTAGTATTATCTAGTGATTACAACCTAATTACAATATATAATCTCTTGCATCTCAATACCACCACAAGAACCAATTTTCTCATCACACATTATGAAACAATCCCTAACCCTAAGCCCTTCTATACAAGTAGTTTTCTTGTTTTAGGGTTTAAATTAGTTACAACATGTTAGCTATAAATTGGCAAATATAAACAATAGCCAATTGATGAATATTAGCCTTTGGCAAATAGTAGAACACCATTGGAAAATAGTAGCCCAATTTATTTTTATATGTACAATACTTCCTTGATTAGTCACCACAAACTAACACTTCACCAACTCCTTGGCCTTTCAATGCAAGTCTTGATTTGCTATAGTTAACTATCTTTTGCATTCTATCCAAGCCTTTAGTTAATGTCTTCTCCAAAGACTTTATTGATTTATTTATCTCAAACAACTTACCCAATGGGCTCACTAGTCCTTTTTGATCTTCATCATTTGATACCGTGGTTGATGGGCTAGCTACTGGTACTATAATAGATATAATTGTTGGGTCTATATTAGGTATGTTAGCCTCATGCTAGAACACTACCTTCCCAACTTATGATTCCACATGTTTTAGATTATGCAGGAATGTTGATTCTTCCATTACAATCTTCCACTTTTGCTTAAGTTCAGAATCTTCCTTTTTCTTCTCCTTTTCCTCTTCCTTTTTCTCCTCCTCTTCCTGTCTCTTTTGTTCATTTATTCTCTTTCCCTTTTCTATTCTTTCTAATTCTCTCTTCTTCTCTTCTTCTCCATGATCATCCAAGCTACATTAAGCTATAATATTGCCAACAATAGTTTGTTCCTTGACACGGATTCAATACCCTTCAAAATTCTATTTGACTCCTCCTTAGAGTCAATCTCACATAGTTTAT
Source organism: Cupressus sempervirens (assembly GCA_028749045.1). Lineage (NCBI taxonomy): Eukaryota > Viridiplantae > Streptophyta > Pinopsida > Cupressales > Cupressaceae > Cupressus > Cupressus sempervirens. The sequence continues at coordinate 170,754,038 of CM053784.1, forward strand.
TTATCATAGAGATCCTTATATTTAGATCTTCTTCCAATACTCTCTTCTTTATGTTTATAGCCCTATTATATAGATCTTCTAGTATCTTATTCTATATATTCTCAAATTTCTTATTCCTCAAAAACATATTTCTCACTATGGCTTTTTCTAACTACCTTCTACCCATCATACTATACAAGTTATAATACTTATTCAATTGGACAAAATTATCATCATTTATTATATGCATGTTAAGGTTCTCTACCTTCTTTTTCATGCTCTTTTTCGAGCTATAGTTCTACCTTCTTTAGCATCTTGCACTACAGGTCTATTCCAGTATCATCCTTAGAACTCTATGAATCACTTACTTGCATCATTTTTCTCCTCTTGCCTAGTCCATTGGTGGTCTTCTTGATGCTTTTCTTGGTTGATGGTGCAGATTCTTGCTTCACCTTCATCAATCTCTTTAAGTTTCTCTACATTATAGGTGATTCCACCTTTGGTTGCTTCCTTGACTAATCACTTTTGGTTCTCACAAGCTACACTTGCACAACTGCTACATAAGGTGCAGTAGGGGCTTGCTCACATGGTTGTGCCACTGTCACACCTTTTGAAGGTCATACCACATCAATAGGAGTTGTTGCAATCACTTCAAACATTCTACTTGCTCTCATTTCCATCACAATTCCTTTGACCTCATTAAACTCTTCTCTTTTCATTCTTGATTCCTTTAGAATAGAATCAATAAATTTCTCTACCTTTTTCTTACTCTCCTTGTTGTGCAATTTTGACTGAACTACTCTCATTTTCTCCTCATATGTTCCCCATCTAGGGCACTTTGTATCCTTTTCTAACTAGAGTATGGTCCATCCATACCTTTCTATGAGCTTTGCACTCATCTCATATCCCATAGGTTCTATGAACTTTACCCTTGGTACCACAGTTTCCATACAAGTGTTATTAGTTTCCACCATGAAGCATATTTCATCCTTATATTTCTCCACCATGGAGGGAGGTATCTTATATCTCTATTTAATTTTAGTTTAAAAGTTCTTCATCATCCTATCAATGACATTATCTCTAAAATATCCTAACTTTGATCTATAACATTGAGTCATCATCTTCATTACGCACTCATTGCTATCCCAATTTGTCATTCCAAGAAACTTCTTTGTAGCATAAAAGAATAAATGAGTCAGTAGGGACTCAAATCTGAAAATTGCACTCTTTGTTTTCTTCAACTTTGCAATGTTATCCAATAATTGTAATATGATAATCTCACACAAACTAACTTTTCTTTCTTGTACTGCCATTACATAAGCAACATGCAAAAATCTTGCTAGTTCTGAATTAACCCTCAATCCATGGTTGAACTTGTACCTTAATATCTTTCTTAGTAGCTTTACTCCTTTGTCTTGAATGGAGTCTACCTTCATGTTTCTTCTATCAAACCTTGTATTCAAGTTTGTCTCAACCATATTCCTAACATTCTTCAAGCATTAACATGATTACGACATTCATTACTTAATCTCTTGACCTTATCAATTAGGTCATTATCAATAGCAATATGTGCATCACCTAGCCACAACATATCATCATGTACCCTACTAAGAATTATTCCGGTCCAATCATAATTGTGAAACTCCATATAGAACATATACTTCACTAGAACTAAGCTATCTAGGTGCACATACTCAGACTTCAAGGTTGGGTCATTGTTACACATTTTTCCCAAATCCTATTGAATATCATGATCATCAATACTTTCTATCTTATAGTGAATATAACTTTTGAGATCCTTAATATGTAGCACATTCTCTGGAACTTGTGAAAATGTGTCCAATGGGTCATCCAATAGCAACACAAATGGATGCTTCTTGAACACATATCATGGTCTATCACTCACATCATACACATTTTGACTAGCCATTGACATTCCATCAATTTTACCTTTTTAATATAATTGTTGTCATTGATTTAATTTTTTAAAATAAAATGACGTAGTTGTTTTACAGAAAATTTCTTATGTATTCTTCATTATATTGAGATGTATTAGCTCATTCACAATACACAAAGAAGACATGTAGTTACTATGACTAATAATAAAGAGAGTAATAATTGAAACCAATAATTATTTTTTAATTAAAAAAAGTAGAACTATAAAATAAATAAAATATGTAATATTTAAAATAGCATTATGGCAAGCCATCTATAGGATACTTTCATGAAATATGTAATTTTTAAAATAACATTATGGCAAGTCATCCATAGAATACTTTCATGACGGTATCATGATATTGTTATTGTATCCACCAAGGTCAGATATTTTGACTGTGACATTGTGCCCTCATTGATCCATCATATTCATAAATAAATAAAATTCACATTTCAATGTTTTTCTATTACATTAGAATGAGAGGAGCGTTATCTCATAAATTTTACATAAATGATATAAAATGAAGCCAACAAAAAGATTCAAAATGTAGAAATGTAGAATCGCACAACAACCCAACTACATAGTAGCACTAGCCTACCAAAAATAACAAAACATATATGTTAATCGTCTCCTTCAACTTTGTTTCAGCCGCCTCTCATCTGTTTGAGTCCTCTATTTTGATCTCAAGCAAAAGGACGCTGAAATGCGAAATTGGCTTTGACTGAATCTGTAACAGTATCTCCACATGGCCGCTTTATATGATTAAATGTACAAAAAATCATATCGAATTTTATCTATAAAACATAGCTATATATAACATTTTTTTATATAGTAAATAGCATTTTTTTATATAGTATATAAAAGAAATATACAAAATTATATTACAAAATTTTGAACTTAGCACAATACATTACCACATTAAACAATAAAAGTAACACTAAATGCAAACAACAATAACCCAATCTGAGCAGCAATTCAATCCGAAGCTATGCCTGCCCAGTTTTCCTCCATTGATGTTAACGAAGATGTTATCGTGCTGCTTACTGAGCTGAAAGATTCCGTGCTTTCCTGCAGCATCTCCTCTATTTCTATGAGACGGGTAACAACTTCTTTCATGGCTGGTCTACACTCCCTTTCTATCGCAAGGCACTCAAACGCCAACTTGGCAACTGCAGCAACACTGACCTTCACCTCTTCATTTCTTTCAATCTGCAAATCTGGATCGACCAGTTCATTCAAAACGCCTCTTCTGATCTTGTCGGTTGCCATATTAGCGAGGCTAATTTCATTTCTATTTCTCATAATGTCTACTGCTACTTTGGCAGATATAATCTCCGCCAAAACAACTCCTAAGCTGTAAACATCAGAGTTGTCAGTGAGCTGAAAGCATTCATTGTACTCTGGGTCAACATAACCTGGCGTTCCCTGGGGAGCAGTTGTGATATGTGACACATTAAGAGGCACCAATCTGGAAAGCCCAAAATCTGCAACTTTTGCTCTGAAATGCTCGTCAAGAAGAATGTTATCGGATTTAACATCTCTGTGCAATATAGGCGGATTCGTGCTGTGGAGATACGCCAAGGCCTCAGCAGTTTCTATGGCAATGTTTAAACGAGTTACCCAAGGCAAGCCCGTAGGAGTTTTTCGGCTTCCATGAAGATGGTCAGACAAGGTCCCATTTGGAAGAAACTCGTAAACAAGAAGTAACATTGGACTCTGCGGGCTTGTACAACCATAGAGACGAACAAGGTTCGGATGACAAAGGGACGACAATATTTGCACCTCGTTCATAAATTGTTCGACTGTTCTAGAGCTCTCCTGATACAGCCTCTTCACTGCTACAGCTCGTCCGTCGTCAAGTTTACCCAGGTACACCACGCCAAACCCTCCGTCTCCAAGTTCGTTCCTTTCGTTGAAGAAACTTGTTGCTTTCTGTAGCTCTTGATAAGGAAATACCGGTAAACTGCCCATCATATGCATTATGTGACCTGCTTCCATGTCATCCCGCTGATAATTAGTGTATTCGCCACCGGAATGAGGGCTTTTTCTTCTCTTAACATATAAAACATAGATCACTGCTAGCGCTATAACTAGTGCGACTGTACCCATAGAGCTCCCTGTATTAGAGTATTCTGATTAATTATTACAGTTTTATTATAGTTACCTAATTAATAGTAAGTTAGACATTTTATCTGATCGAAAACTAATAATGTGTTTTTAATCATTCAGAATTTAATAATGACATTAATGCTTATAAATTAAGAACAGTCCTATAAAAATGATTGAAATAATTGACAGATGAACAAAATTAAGGCGTTTCCAAGTGTAACGCGTATTTAGCTTCCACTACTGAAGAGGAAGGGATGCTTACCTAGAGCAATAGCAGTCTTATTATCAGTGTTCGACCCGCCTGCATGGTTTAATATATAAATAAAGGGAAGGTAATTCTTAGTATTCTGCTTAGGAAATGTAGACGGATTTTATTTTAAAAATTTGATCCTATTCACTCAACAAATAGAAAGAGAATTACAACTCTTACCGGGCTTCAACGATTCGCAACTGACTTGCATTAGATTGTGGGCGTCGGGCATACAAATATCTTTCCTCGACTCGCAATGCTTACAGCCTTCGCTGAAATTCCATATTACTGTGAACCCTTCATTTATCCTTTGAAACAACGGTGGATTATCTCTTTTGGACTTTTTCACAGGTAGCTGCACTAATGTTTTACAATATGTAGCCAAACTCAAGTTTGAATAATACCAACTATTATTGCATTCTAAAGCATAACATGCGTCAGCACGCAAGCACTGTTCCATATCTTCTCCGCACTCTCCCCATAGACTTGCATTGATGTACTCGTCAGAAATGCGAAAGTGAGGCGTAGACCATAATTCCATTGTATGATTACTGGTCGATGGATCGCAAGCGCCTCCCCACATATTTCTATCAACTATTCTCATAGAATTGATAGGGTCCTCTTTCCGGTGGCCAAAAGGTTCGAGTAGATAGTATTGGTAGCCGCTGAAATTGAGTAGAGGCACTCTATGGTCACACTCTAGCTGAAGCGCATGAGGTTCACCGCAGCCGCTGTTCTTTGCATCCAAGGTTTGATCCCCACATTTAGAGGGTTCAGTACAAGCTTGAGATAAAGAAGTGAGGCATGGCCTGAATGTTGTGAAGACAATTAGAAAGAAGAAGCGCAGATTGAAATGCTGAGAATGACATAGATGAAGAGGTAGTCCTTCCATTTTCATCTCAGCTACAATGGTGAGAAGAAAACTACTAGAATTGAGGTGAAAAAAGGACCATGAATGACAGTTTAATAGCGAAGAAAGAAGGCGAGAAAATGACGAGTTGTGTGAAAAGGCGTAACAAAAGATTTTGAAGTCAATACGTCAATTGACGTTATGTCCTGGAGCGAAAGTAAAAGTCAGAGTCAATACCGCAGTTTGACCTACAAGGCAGTTGAATCTTGACAAATAGCAAGGTTGAACAATTGAAATGAGGTTTATTTTACGCGCTTTCTTTGACGCATGAATTGGGATTCCGCGACAGTTACGTTTAGATTGACTAGGACTCGAGATGATGCAGGTCATTTTAAATTATTTTAGGATCTTTCCATGAAAATAATTCGATTAAGGCAATTGCATCGAACGAACTGTGGGTCCCAGGCTTTCCATTTCTATTGTTTTTTACTATTGTTGGACAAGTTATTTTAATTGCATTTTTTTTTTTTTGAGGTTTCCCCATGAAAACATAAGAAAATGGAGTACCCATAGGAAGTGAATTGAATGCTGAATCCTATCATTCTCAATTGGAGGAGAGGATTTGTAATGAGTGGGACGACCTTTTCGTCTCATTTTAGCTTAGAATGTGACTGGTAAAAGAAAAGGATGCAACGTGGTTAAGTTAGGTAAAACAATATGTAAATTACGAGCGAAGAAAATTTCAATTAAATGCTCCACCATTTTGCATTTTTTGAGTGTATTTTGTCATTTTTTTGAGATTCTAAAAAATTATGTTTGGATAACCGCGATGAAATCAAACATCGTGAATGAGATTTATAGATCCTTACTTAAAATCGATTCCACTCTTACACCACCATTTTGATTATTAGTTTATGTGTACAAAAGGAAAACTTAATGATTTTTTTTTTCTTTTTTTAAGTCTTTTATTTATTCAATTAATAAGAGGAAACTAGTAGTTGCATATTTTTGTACCTCGATAGGAGCAATTTGTCTTGTATTATAATATATATATATATATATATATATATATATATATATATATATACATATATATATATATAATTTTTCACTAGTAGTATAAAAGTTGAGCCCAATAACATGAAGGAAATAATGTCAGTGGTTTATTTTGATTTGGTTCTAACTAAATGTGAATAGCATTCTAAATAATAAAAGTTCTTTTAAAAAAACTAAATAGATCAAAGATTTTATATTTAGAAATCTAATGATACATGCTAACAAGTTTAAATAAAGATGTCTATGTTATTGTAAGTACTATCAACTCTCCTAAAGAAGGCCATATTTGGTCATAGTTGTATTACCACCATAACTTAAGTGGATTCAATCTCACTTATTTTAAAGCACAATAAAAACGAATTGATTGTAATGCCTACCCCTACTTGACTTTTCTAATTTGTTTTGACTGGATTCTTTAAGACCTATTCAATGATTATCTTTTATGGTTAGTGGTATTGGGTTATTAGAGTTGATTTAATTGTATTTCATATTTAGTTAATATGTGTGTTGAGTTACTTTAGTACTAAGTTATTTCATGATTGTTTTGATAATGATATATGTATGTTTAGTTAGTGATTTCAGTTCTTTCACGATGGATTATTTATATGTGTTTTCTATGGATATGTACCCCATACTTGAATTTGTATGTGTGTGTGTGTGTGTGTGTGTGTGTGTGTTACTTTATGTTTGACATTTCCGATGTGGTTGAGGAAGGAAGTCATAGTCACTTGCTAGTTAGGATCTACACGATGCACCACTTTCCACCATTGTCTATTTAGTTTAGAATATATGTGTTTGTACATGCATGAATTTTATGCAGATTGTAGGTATCAGGTATCGACTACCCTGAATTGCCAAGATGAGCATACCCTATTGCATTATTTCAATGGTATAAGTGGGGAGATAATTCTTGAGTCTAAATCCTAAACCCTAAGCCAATTGTCCTAGAAAGTAGGACAAGTATCTGAGTTAGTTTACCCGTTCGAATTTGTCAAGTGATGTGAATTTGTGATTTTGATCGTGGAATTTGATATTGTCCTTTGTTTTCAGTTGAGTTCTCATTTTTAGTTTTGTGGGTCTTTTGTGATTCTCTGTTATAATTAAATCAAATTAAAAGATAATTTAACGATTTAATTTAAAAGAAATTTTCTAATAAAATTCAATGTTTAATTATATTTAATTAATTGAGAAATTAATTTTTTTTAAATTAAGAGATTTTATTAAAGTTCTGTTTTTAACATTTTTATATTTATTTAATTTAACGATAATTATTTAGGAGTTTTATTTTAATAATACACTCTAAATAATGTTATTCATTAAGTTAATAGATATATTATTAAAACTTGTGAAATAATTAAATAAAGGAATGAAACTTAAAGATAAAGTTATGGTTCTAATAGATACATAATTATATTTATTTAATTTAATAATTATTATTTAAGAGTTTTATTCTAAATAATAAACTCTAAATAATAGTATTAGTTGAATTAGTAAATATTATATAAAAAGTGTCTCGTGATTTAATAAGAGAGATTAAGCAATTATTTAATAAAGTTTATTTTAGTTAAATTGCATAAAGCATATGCATGAAATTAAAATATAATAAATTTAAGTTAAAGAGAGAAAGATAATTAATTTAATAAAGATATTTTAATTAAATATCTAAAAATTTGTGCATGAAGAGGTAAAAGATAACAAGTAATAAATAGTAATTGATCAGCGAGCTCCCTCACATGATTGCACAATCAAAGTCCCAAATTAAGGGAGAACTCTTTATCAAAGATCATGTGATTTCATAATCAGAGCCCCAAATTAAGGGAGAACTCTTTATCAGAGATCTAGAACTCCTTATGCAATTACATAGGTTTTGGAGGAGCAATTTCAAAGAAGGAAGTTTTCAAAGAAAGGAGATTGTTTTGTGCGATTTGTGTGATTGTTGTTTTAGCATCAAATCCAGGTAGGATCTCTTGGTTTATTTGTATAGTGGTTTTCTGTCCTTCAAATTCATGTCTTCTCTGTGTCTATTGTGTTTCTATTTTTAGAATTCTTCTAGGTTGAGATCCTTGTTTTGCATATTTATTGTTCTTCATTTTCAGGAACTTATGTAAGCAATTTAATGATTAAAAACCTTTTGTGTGGATTTCGTTGTTCTTCGTTCTTAGGAAACATCTATATACAAATTTAAAACTAGAAAACCCTCATGTTAAGATTTACCATTCTTTGTTCTTGAATACATTTGTGAAAGTGTTAAATTGAAACCCTTATTGTTAAATTAGGTTTTGGGTTCTAAAAAGAAAACAAATTTGGTTTTGTAAAATTTGACTAGTTGGATCAAGTTTCTATATCAAGGCTATATTGGAAAGTTTTCATTTTTAGTATGTTTCTTTTTTTGAAAGTTTCCAGTTTTAGTAAGTTTCCATTTTAGTAAGTTTCTATTTTTAGCAGGTTTCTATTTTTGAAAAATTTACGTTTTTGTTGAGTTTCCATTCCAAGAAATTTTCTATATTTAGCATATTTCTAGTTTTGAAAAGTTTCTATTTTTAGTAGGTTTATATTCTTAGAAAGTTTAAGTTGTTAGTAGGTTTCTATTTCTATAAAGTTTCTATTTTTAGTAGGTTTCTATATTGGAAAAGTTTTTATTTTTAGTAGGTTTCCATTTTGGGAAAGTCTCTATTTTTAGCAGGCTTCTTTTTTGGGAAATTTTTTCCAAAGTTTAATTAATTTAAAATTATTAGGTTAATAATTGATAATTATTATTATTAATAATTTTAATAAGTATTGTTAAAATTTTAAATTGAATTATTTGAAAATTTGATTTATTACTTTATTATTTAAATATAATTCTAAAGTAAATTGAAAATAAAAGAAATTAATTGGAAAAATTAATGGTTATCTTTAGTAAAATTGGGTTGTGCTTGATGATTCGATTTTATATGAAAATGATTTTTATTGCTAGGGGAATTTTCTTATTTGAAAATCTTAGTAATTAACATACTTAAAAAAGATGAAAATTGTGATGTGTAAATTCACTAAACTCTTATGTTTTGATAATGAGTTGAACTATGCAACAATGTTTAAACAACTTTATACGATTTGTTGAATTGTTTGGAATACTAGTGAACATGGAAACCATAGTGAATCTGATAGCTAAAGAAATGAAAATTGAAACCAAGATTGAGATCAAAAAAACATTATGAACTGATATATTTGATAACAAAAACTAAAAAAACTTGAAAACTTACAAGTGAAAATGAAACTGTCGTGTTTTCTAAACCTAATATATTGTGAAGGTAACTTTTATATGCACTCTTTTTATGACATAATTTTATTGTTAGGTGTCGAGTTGACTTAGTACTTTGACCGAATTGGGATGTTTACCATAGGCTTGGGAGTTTTGTTTTGTGATGTCAGGATGATGTTTTGGTCATGATCTTTTGTATTCAACCATAGTAATGTGTCTTGTATGATCTATGAGGTGTTTTGATCTATTGATTGTTATTGCTTTCTAGTGTTCTTGTGTGAAACTGAGGTGAAGGGTGTGACTTATCTAATATAACCTTAGAGTCTTCAATCAGTTGTATTTGGATTGCTTTCCAATCACTTATATAGGATTGAGGTGTTTATATGATTTGTTCTTGGCGATGTCATGTTTACATAGATTTGGTTTATGTGTACTTGATTTTGGGATCAGTCTTATTAGGATGATCATATTTGTGGAATATATAATTATGATCAGTGATTTTTAGTACTTGTTAGTTGCTTGTTTAAGAACTAATGTTTGGTATGTGGTCTTTTGCTATTTTTTTTCTTTATTGAGCTTGCAGTAGGTTATCTATATGTCATGTTGGGAAGTGGCTTGCAATGGAGGGCAAGGTTCTAAAGAGGCTGATGGGTAACCCATTGTAGGTTATTTAATAAGTGATAACATTTCATTAAATGGATTTAAAATAAATTAATAAGAGTCATTGTTTCCCTTTTCCATGCCTTGAGTGCTAGTATAGGCTAGGATGGGAGTAGAGAGGATGTTTGGTTATGACCATGCTTCGTTAGTATGCCTTGTTAGTAAAAAGGATATTAGTGCTACATAAAGTCACTAGGGGGTTGGAGGATTAAAAGACTAGTCAAGTAACCCTAGAGTTGGCTCATGCAATGGGGTAAAAGCATAGATCTGTGTCACTGTTTGTGATACAAAAACTTGTTTCGGTCAAATCTCATTTCTCTATCAAAACTCAATTTAAAAAAAAAACTAAAAATACCCTTTTATAGATTTCAGATTCAATATCATCATTATATAAATTTTTGAGTGTTTTGATTAGTTATAATATGCTATAATCTAAAAATATTATAAGTCGATATTTCAACATTTCAGAAGATGCTCTCTCAAAAAATGAAAAAAAATAGTAAATAATATCAAAAAAATAAAAAATAAATATTTATCACTAGAGGAGAGAATCCTCTTCATGAATATGTAATTTTTTTTCAAGAAGGTATAGATTTGATAGGGAAGTTTTGATGGGAGGAAAAAACTGTTGGATTCTGACAAGGTCGAACTTGAGTACTTATAACAAAGAAAATATACATCAAAAATATTTTTTTTATTTTTTGTGCACTAGCTATACATGTCATCTATAAAATATTTTCAAATCATAACAAAAAAAGATGATTTGCACATACTTGTTTGACGGGAACTACATCCTATATTTTTTACAATTAAAAAAGGGACTTCAAAATAAAATAAAATGAATAAATTCTTAGTCAAAAAAAAAAAAAAATTATAGGCATAAAATTCATACAATTCTACACATTTCATCAGTTTACATCATCTTCATATTTTAAACGCAAATACCATTTTTTTTGTCATTAATGTTGAACTGTCACATTCTGATATCACTTTTCTTTATAAAAGGTGACACAGGTTTGTGCTTTTGCCCAATGACACTTACCAATAAGCATAATATATTTCCTACATATCTATGTTGCCTCTAGGATTAGTTGATACTTGTGTCTTGGTACCCTTTAGATAGTTTTCTTTTAGGTGATTCTTTGAACATAGCTATTGATTTTGACTTTTGATTTTGTTATCTTGTTTGGGACTTGAGTTTATCTCCTTAGTGCGCTGATAGTGGGCCTTTCTGGCTTCCACAAGGTCAGGTGGTAGTGCTTTTTCTTATATCGTTGAGATCTTACCGTCAAATGTTGTTGTTGGATGTGTTTGTGCAGATCTTCCTTTTTATCTAATCTTGTATTTCTATCATGGATGGTTATACTCTTAGCGCATTGTATTTGATTTCATATTTCTTATGAGATGTTGTTGTAATCTATTTTTATGATGTATATTCTTTTAGCCTTTCATACCTTGTGACCTGTATAGTGGATGATGGGACATTATGATTATTTCCAAGTGGCATTCAAGATGATTGTATATTATTTAAATGGATTCATACTTGTATATTATTATTTGATGTGGATTTATTATTTATTGGATTTGGTTTTAATTAAAATTAAATGTGATTCATCATCATGGGACCCTTAAGAGTTGTAACCTATTTATGTGTTGTTGATGTATGAGTGTATGTTAATTACTTCTGCTATTCTATAACTGTTGTTGTATCTTTATCTTTGAAAAAAAAATGTTTGTCGAACTTTGTAAAACTTTAGGTTAACTTCTTTTGGGTCAAATGGCAAGGAATTACATTGATGGCATCTCAAATGAAAATATGATAATCCATTAAAGATATTAATTTCACCACGTATAAAGAAAAATAAACCCTCTTCATATAAATTTTTTGATAGAGGTCATCCATAAACAAGTTTTATGTACGTGATATGCATTCACATGCACCTGAAACCTCTTTAGCTAAGATTCAATGACTAAGGAGCATCCAGGCTATTGAATTTTCCTAGGGCATGATCCTAGCCTCATCCCTTATAATGTCTTCAAGCCTTGCACTCAGAAAGACTTGATCCCTGGTGGGCTCTTTGTGAGCCATTCAACTTCACGAGTAGACCAAGGGCCCATTGACTCTTCATACAAATTTAATTCATACCCTAAATAAAAGAAATCTATGAACCTTAATAAAATTTGAGAACGAAATCAAAACCTTAATTAAGATGGAAAGAACTTGTAAACATTAGAAACTTGTCATCATTTAAAAAAGAAGAAGAGGAGTTTCATTATTAGAGATTGGGAATGCTAAAATCATCCAAAAAACCAAGAGGGAAAGTTTCATGATTAGAATAAAGTAGAGGTTTATTATTAAAATATTCTAGAAACATGTTTTAAGCTCGTATTAGAAGATCAACAAATATGGATATGACAACATTTTAGGCAATTTCAATGTCTATTGGCTAATTAATAAGATTAAAAATAATTAAAACAAGACATGTGTCTGAGGCACAATGAAACCATAATCAAAAAATCTAGCTAAGTTGTGAAATAATGAATGTCACATTGTTGGCAAAACACATAAAATACAAATTTTTTCAGCAAAGAACTAACAAGAATTCACATTGAATAAAAATTTCACAAGAATGATACGGTCATCCCAAGTTTCCCTAATGGGTGAAGAGGAGATGTTGTCTTATAGAAATTACTGGTTTAGAAAGGAAACTTTTGTATTAGTTTAGATAATTCATATTCAAAGTTAATATTTATATTATGTACAATATATGTTTTGAAGTATTAGATAGCAACCAAAAGAAAGGGGGTTGACCCTAGAGTATAAAAAGGCTAACAAAAAATAGTCAGAGGTTACCACCCATCTATCTAACTAATACCAATTTTAAACTTCTAAAAACAAATATAGAAAAGCTCCATACTAGAGCAGTTCATGCCATCAGTCCTATTCCTAACAAGCATATAAAAAGGAAAAACATACCAACAACTAATAGACTTATTGTTGCTATCTGTCTAGTACTTGATCAAACATATGTATAATACATGTTATTAAGATAACTTCTTCATAATTTTGATGAAAATAAATAATATAAATCTATAATTTATTTTAATGTATTTTTAATTAGTGGGTTGAATTTTATTGTCATAATGAATTTTAGTTTTGTAATATAGTTGTTGAGTTGGGTTAGATTAGGATACATATAGGAATTATTTTTTATACAAAAATTAAGCATATGTTATAAAATTAAAATAAAAAGAAACTTTGGATTAATTATTAAAAAGATGAACTAAAATTAAATAAATATACACAAAAAAAATTTTTTTTTAAATAAAATTAGCTCCATATAAAATTTAAATAAATTACAATCAATTTATAGTTATAAAAATAATTTTAAGAAAATTAAATTTAAAATTATAAAAAATCAAATTATACAACATGCAATGAAATTTTAAATATTTTAATACTATATCACTCACAAGTTTTTTTCCCAATGACTTTTTAATATTTTAATACTATACCACTCAGTAAGATTTGTTCTGCCATATCTAAACATTTTTATGGAACTAATTAGAACTACTTCACAACTAATTAATATTTTGTTAAATTTTCTTTACAAAATCTAATTGAATATTTCTAAATTTTATATTCATCATCCTAGCTACATAAGTACTCTTAAATTTAATGGTTGCTATAAAGACTCAAGATGAAATCAAAAAAACTAAAATTCAACAAATTTAATTTTATTAATTCATTATTTCTACATAGAATTACTTTTTCTCTCAAATATATTCATTTAAAGAAGTTTTTTCATCCATACAAAACAGGGTATTATTTTTTCAAGAAAATGAAAATATTTTGAGTTATGGAAAGTTTTCAAAATATCCTTACACCTATAGGCATAGAATAACCAAATATAAAAATATAAGAAAATTACTAACAAAATTCAATGTAACTTTTGAGTCACTTAAACAAAACCAATATTGAGAACATATTTTCAATGGCCATTTCAAGTGATAACCCAAAAATTATAAAATCTATGCAATTAAATTTTAAAACAATAAAATCTAACATGATAACTAGTGAAGTATCTCATCCCCATCTAGATGTGGTGGGGAAATCACCTCCCCCATTAAAGGCACTCCCAAAGGTGGGGGAAAGAAAGGGAAACATAGCCATGGCCAAAGGCAAAGCAAGGCTTAGCTTGAAAGGCTAGAGTATTTGATGAGGGAGATGGCAGATAACCACATTGGCATTTGCAAAAATATTAACACTATAACTAAATTCTCTATGAAGGTCATGCACTCAACTACTTCTACTTTCTATTTCCTATAGGTGAATAATGATGAGAAAGATTTGGGCAAGGAGAGAAAAGCTACCAACTCCATTTATGGCTTCCTAGTGGAGGATTGGTTGAAGATGCCCCTGGACAAACCTGTCAAAGAGGAGAGGGTGGACATAAATAGGGAATAACTTTAGGAGAAGAAGAATGAGGAACTAAGAAAGAATGTGGGCAGCTAGCCCTATATATATATATATATATATATATATATATATATATATATATATATATATATATATATATATATATATATATTACTCTAAACTTGGTGCCCTACAAGGTTTTTTTTATATATGTATATGATCAGGTACTAGGCTAATAGTAGCAATATATCCCCATTCAACTAGTATGTTTTTTCATTTTATTTGTTGGTTAGTGATAGGACTGATGGTAAAGATTGCTCTGTTTTGGAGCTTGTCTTTTTTTTTCCTGAAGTATAAAATTGGTATCGATTAGATAAGTGGGAGGTAACCTTTGGCTGATCCTTTATCCTTTTTCTACTCTAGGGTCATAACCCCTTTCTTTTGGCTACTATCTAATACTTCATAAACTACTGAAGTATTTATATGGAGTGTAGTTATCTCATTGTAATCTTTGCAAAGAACAAGAATAAGGTGGACCAAAATCAAGTATAAATATGTGACTATTTTATAAAATCCATTAATTAACTAGGTGCTTATGATGACAAAACCATCACAAATCAACCCAGTCAAGAGAAGAAAGAAAATTTCCAATTGGAAAAGCACTAGCCACTCAAAAAATCTCTTCATCCATTTGCTTTAAAGCAATCCCTCCATTCAATTTTTTTTTAGAATAAGTCTTCCTAGATAACTTTTTGCTAATAATATTTTGTGTGAGGACAATCTACTTTTTATATCCACATACTATTCTCCATGCCCGCTTTTGTGCCAGATAAAAGTAATCGTGGGAGAAACTTCTTACTCTATCATAAATCTAAAAGGATTTTTTCTCTTCACTATGAGGAGCTCCACGAGCTTTCTCATTTTCTAGATCCTTTTGAAAAATGTAAACTATTGCCTATTTTAATGCCAGCAATGTGACATGCAAAAAATTGAGCAAAAGTTTCTAAATTAGTAAAAATAAAAATAAATCACATAAACTAATTGTCCAAAACAAACAAATTAGAAAAAAATTTAAAGGAAATATAAATAAATAAAAGAAAATTCTATTTTTTTAAAAATAACTAGGAATAACTAGAAATGGTTATTTATCAGTATGGCTGACAATTTTTTGGCAAAAACTACAAAATATAGGAGCAAAGCTCCCACATATAAGCCTATTGGCTTAAATAAAATAATAATAGTAAAAAATTACATGTTTTGGACATAAATATAAAAATTTATTGTTAACAATTTATAATTTTTCTAAATTTCTATTGGTTAGAGGAAGTTCTAAATTTCTTTTTTTTTAATATATTTATTTTTAACATTTTAACAATTGAAAAAATTTAAAAGGTTCATTATAAGTCCATTCTAGAAGCTTCCCCTTTCCTATCTTCTTCTTGCCAATTTTGGATGCTCTTGTAGGAATGTTTCAAGATGTCAAGGATTTCCATCCTAATTAGACCTTCTCTAAGAGTGAAACACACATCTAGACTATTTCCTCAATTAAATCTCCTCTTCATCACTCTTGCTCTCATTTCCTTTGAATTTTCTTGTCTTTTATAAAATAATGGATTCAACATTGTTGTAGTTGTTTCCATCCTTTAATAACTTATTATAGATAATTGTACAAAAATATTGGGATAGTTATAGA
The DNA here is from genome assembly GCA_028749045.1 of Cupressus sempervirens. NCBI lineage: Eukaryota > Viridiplantae > Streptophyta > Pinopsida > Cupressales > Cupressaceae > Cupressus > Cupressus sempervirens. The sequence continues at coordinate 170,770,232 of CM053784.1, forward strand.
AGGATTCCAGGTCAATGTCCTTCAACATTTTTATCATTGAAGAAATTTTGAAATATTTTTGTTTCGTCAAACTCTAATGTAGCATATTTTTTCCAATTTGTTGAATTTTTTTATAAAGTAATCTACTACTAATTTGCACATAGGAAATCTACCACATGTACTACGGTGGAGATAATGAGACAAGAACATCTAATTACATAGACATAATAACCGTTTATAAATTTTGAATTCTTATGTTCTCTTTACTTTATTTTAAACTTCAA
>CM053784.1:170775494-170842994 GCA_028749045.1 Cupressus sempervirens
TAAATTATTTAAATATTTTTAAGATTAACTATAAATATAAATAGTCATTGAAACACTAAATATATTATATAAATTGTTAAGTTATATATAATTATCTAAAAAAATTAATGAAATAATTTATTATATTTTATGTTAAATATAATATAAAATATAAATAAATTGTTATTCTTTGATAGTAAAAAAATATTTTATACATTTTGTGTCCTTTGGTATGATTAGTAGATTTATTTATACTTCTATTTCTAAACATTATTACAAAAATATTTCCAAAATAAATTAAATATTTATTTATCAAGAAATACCATTGTATGTTATATATTTTATATCATGTAACTATATTACTAGCCCTATATCCCCTTCTTTATCCTAGATACATGTCTTTGTCTTTTTACACATACATTTTCATTTTCCATCTTCTACTTGATCTTAATTCTAAATACATTGCATAAAAGATCATGTACTGAATTGATTCAATAAAATATGGATACCTTACAATGCCAAATACAAAATTCTTATAAAGCATTTCCTTCATGTTATTAACTATCCAAAAATACCTTAAGGGAATAACTTCAAACAACTAATTAGTTTTTTATTTTATTTAAGATAACCTAGCAACTAATGTATGAATGTAAAAACTCCAACATTGCCCCCTTATTACATTAATATGAACCAGAGTGGAGGTTAAAAGGGTTTTAAACACAACCCTCTAGATACTTTGATGAAACACCTTTACCAATCCTCCCCATGCACTCGAGAAATACTAAATTGACTACACTAGTGGATATCTTAACCAAGAAACTTAAAGTTGTCTATAAAAAATGAATGTTCCCAACTTCCTTATACAATAAGGCATATTTCCTTTGAGATTCTATATCTCCTTTAAGTGTGTCTAATGCATCCTCTAGTACTATAGATAAGAGACCTTTCTTTTGAAAGTACACATTGCCTATGTATGTGCATATTGATCCCTGTGTATTTTTAAAATAATCACCTCTAATATGCCTTCTCGTGAGATACCTTTCCTCTAAAATTCCATCTCATTCAAGTGTGTTTAATGGCTCCTTAAATTCTTGACATACCACCAACCAAAACCAACCCCATCTTTCTCCTTGAAGGGACAATCATAATACTAATACCCCTCTTCTTTTGAGGGACACAAATATATCAAGTCCAGTCTTTTCTTCTAGAACAAATTTTCCCAGTCTTTACTTTTTAGGAACACAATAAGTTGCTTCTCATGCAATAAATCATCTTTGACTCAGAAGCTATCTCAAGATGAATGGTACCCTCCTTCCTCCATTTCCTTTAGCCTCTTGTTGATTCTTTGGTTTCCTATAAAGAATAAATCTTTTATTAATTATAATATTTCATGGTAGGTTCACATCATTAGATGAGTCATTTGCATGTATGAAAAATACGAAAAAGTGTGTTTCACCTTTAATTGTGATAAAAATTTTCATTTTATTCAACTTTCAAATGATGTTGGATTTTTCTCATTGAATGTAATTCATTTGCCCATTATTAGTCTCTAAAATAAAAACATTTAAATTATCTTCAAATTAAAATGTTAGATTTATTTCTAGCAACCAAAGCACATTCCTTAGTAATTTGATGGCCCCGATTAGCTCTACTTCCTTCATCAATTAAAAAAGAAATTACTTTTCACAAGAGAGAATTTTTTTAGAGTGAAAATAATATGATCAAAACTAGAAGGAATAATATTGAGTACAATTGATTGGGTGTCATCATCATTAACTTTAGAGTTCACAATTTTAATTTGGTTAAGAAGTGATTGGAAATTTCATATATATTAAGCAATATTATCACCTTCATTCATCTTCAATGTGAATAATCACTTATTTATCTATATATTTACACTGGAAGCCTACAAACCAAATAATTTAAGTGCAATTATTTTTATTTTCTCCTTCTCTTAGATTAAAGAAAAAAAAAGACCATCTAATAATATTTATTGAATAAAAAATAATTATGATATTTATTAAAATATTTTTATCTAGCTAAATCGGAAATGAGGCAACTAAATTTGTATTTTAGATGGTTTTGTACAACTTGTAAGTATTGTTTCTAGTGCCTATATCATCAAATTTAGCTTACTTCAATTTTTGAGTTTTGGAAGGTGTAATAGTAAAATTAATGATTATGAAAACTTAATCATTTGTAAATGGAAAAAAAGGAAAAATATAACTATCTTTCAATACCTTACTATAGATGTCCTTTCTTAAAATAATTCTCACCTTTAATACACTTTGTACACATTTTGAACAAAATCCAATTAGTATGAAACCATCTTCTTAGCAAAGTGAACTGTAAAAGCACATACATATTATAACCTGTATGCATGTAATAAATGAGATTTTTCTTTTATATTTGAATATTTTACAATATAAATTTTATTTTTTAAATCCTAAAAATAAAATGTTGAATTAATTTGTTTCCAAACATTCTAAGAAGGAAAATATGAGAACACTAAACTAAAATTATAACATGCATGCCAATAATAATTGTTGCTAAGAAAAAAACAAGTACAAATCCACTTCCTTTTCAATTGTATATTTGCTTCTTTCTCTAAACTTTATGATTTTTTTTAAAAAAAATAACTTTTGATCTAATAGATCAATTTCCATTTAGCATTTTCTCACATGATACAAGTCAATAAATAATCTATGACACATTGTTGTGGGCTTATAGATTGCAATGATTGCAAGGTATCCATAAAATTGATTTATTGAAAAGGCTTCAAAAGTTTTTCACCAGTTCAATACATATTGCATCTTTACACAAAGAAAAAATGTCTATTTAAGCATAATGGAGGATGATTTTTTGTGAAATTCTATGGCATGCATATTTTAAAGATATCGTAGTTAGAAATTCAGTCTTAGACATCGATCAAAGGTGTGAAATCATAGACATAGAAGATAATGAAGAGCATTGACAATCTTTCAATAAAATACAAGATGGTGCAAAACTCTTCTTAGAAAATTTTGTGAGCACCCTCCTCACCTTTTCTAAATGAAATCATGTACCCCCTTCATATTTAAATGATTTAAAGATATGAATATCTATGTATTTCATGTATCTTATCACTCCTAAAAATTAGAGCATTATATCAAAGCCACTGTGTTGCATGTATAAGATATAAAGTGCTTAAATTGGTTGAATAATTTCATCCACTCTCTTTCATATAACATGGATGAATCCTCTATGTAAAAAGAGTTTTTCTTTTTACTCTACAATAATAATGCACAAAATATGATGTGAATGGGTAAATGGTTTCACATTATACTATAGGATGTGTTCTTACTAAATAGGAAGATGAATCACTTATTCTATTACCATAAAATGAGTACACATGAAATTTTTTAAGCTTATGATATCCTTAATCTAACTAGTATAAGTATATGAATCATTTCTTTCTCCTGGCATAAAGATTGATTTGTAGAAATTTCTAGAGAAGGTTTTGTTAAGTGTATCATAAAACCAATTAGAAAACAAAAAAATGTTGAAAAGTGAAAACATTTATGGTATGAATATTTTTTTGAGAGCAAAGCTCCCACACAAAGCCAATTGTCTTAAAAATCCATGTCATTTGAACACTGAATCCTATCATCATCAATTGGAGGAGAGCATTTGTAATGAGTGGAATGACCTTTTCATCTGATTTCAGCTTAGAATGTGATTGGTAAAAGAAATGGATGTAACGTGGTTAAGGCAAGAAAAACAATATGTAAATTATGAGTGAAGAAAATTGCAATTAAATGCTCCACCATTTTTCAATTTTTGAGTGTATTCTGTCACTTTCTTGAATGTTTTAAGATTCTAAAAAATTATGTTTGGGTAACCATGATGAAATTAAGTTAGAAATTTCATGGATGACATTTATAGATCCTTAAAATTGATTCCATTCTTACACCACCAGTTTGGTTATTAGTTTCTGTGTACATAAGGAAAAATTAATTATTTTTTATATTTTTTAAAGTATTTTATTTACTCAATTAATAAGAGTAAACTAGTATAAAAATTGAGCCCAATAACATGAAGAAAAAAATGTAAGTGGTTTATTTTGATTTTGTTCTAATTAAATATGAATAACATTCTAAATAATAAAAGTTCTTCTTTTTAAAAAACTAAATAGATCAAGATTTTATATTTAGAAATCTAATGATACATGCGAAAAGATTAAATAAAGATGTATATGGTATTGTAATTACTATCAAATCTCCTAAATGAGGCCATATTTGGTCATATTTGTATTACTGCAATAATTTAAGTGGATTTCATCTCGCTTAATTCAAAGCACAATAAAAACTAATTGATCGAATCTCAAATGAAAATATGATATTTCATCAAAGCTATTAATTTCACCATGTAAAAAGAAAAATAAACCCTCTTCATATCATTTTTTATTTATGGAGGTCATTCACAAACAAATTTTAGGTACCTGATACAAGCTTACATGTGCTTGAAACCTCTTCAGCTAAGAGCCAAGGACTAAGGAGCATCCACATTGCTGAATTTTCCTGGGGCACGATCCTAACCTCATCCCTAATGATGTTTTCAAGCCTTGCACTTAGCAAGAATTGATCCCTGTTGGGCTCTTTGAAAGCCATTCAACTTCACCAGTAGACCAAGGGCCCATTGACTCTTCATACAAATTTAATCCATACCCTAAAATAAAAGAATTCTATGAACCCTACTAAAATTTGAGAAAGAAATACAAACCTTAATTAAGATGAAATGAACTTGTAAAAATTAGAAACTTGTCATCATTTGAAAAAAAAAAGAAAAAGAGTTTCATTATTAGAGATTGAGAATGCTAAAATCATCCTAAAAACCAAGATGGAAAGTTTCATGATTGGAAAGAAGTAAAGGTTTATTATTAAAATATTCTAGAAACATGTTTTAAGATCATATTAGAAGATCAAAAAATATGAAAGTGACAACATTTTAGGCAATTCCAAAGTCTATTAGCTAATTAATAAGACTAAAATAAAATTATTTACTAAAAATTATTTTAGTTTAGATAATTTAGATTTATATTATGTACAATATATGTTTTGAAGTATTAGATAATAGCCAAAAGAAAGTGGGGTTGACCTTGGAGTATAAAACGGCTGACCAAAAATAGTTGGAGGTTACCACCCACCTAGCTAGCCAATACTAATTTTAAACTTCAAAAAAAAAACCAGAGTAGTTCATGCCATCAATCGTATTTCTAACAAGCATATAAAATGCAAAAAACATACTAGCAACTAATAGACTTATTGTTGCTATCTATCTAGTATTTGATCAAACATATGTAAAATATATGTTATTAAGGAAAATTCTTCGAAGAAAATAAATAATATAAATCTATAATTTATTTTATTTTTAAATTTATTTTTCATATTTTTAAAATTAGTTAGTTGAATTTTATTGTCATAATGAATTTTAGTTTTGTAATATAGTATTTGAGCTGCACTAGATTAGGATACAAATAGGGAAAAAATATTTTTGCAAAAATCAAGCATATTTTATAAAATTAAAATTAAAAGAAACTTCAGATTAATTATTAAAAAGATGAACTGAAATTAAATAAATATACATGAAAAAAAATAGAAATTTGCTCCATATAAAAATTTAAATAAATTACAATCAATTTATAAATATAAAAAAAATTGTAAGAAAAAAAACAAAAAAACCAATTATACAACAAATAATGAATTTTTAGTATTTTAAGCCTATATCACTCACAAGTTTTTTCCCCGATGAATTTTTAATATTTTAATACAATACCACTCATTAAGATTTTTTTTGCCATATCTAAACATTTTTATAGAACTGATTAGAACTACTTCACAACTAATTAATATTTGCTTAATGTTTCCTTACAAAATCTAATTCGAAATTCCTAAAATTTATATTCATCATCCTAGCTAAATAAGTACTCTTAAATTTAATGCCTGGTGTAAAGACTCAAGATGAAATAAAATAAACTAAAATTCAACAAATTTAATTTGATTAATTCATTCTTTCTACAAAGAATTACTTTTTCTCTCATATATGTTCATTAAAACAAGTGTTTTCATCCATACAAAATAGAGTATTATTTTTTCAACAAAATGAAAATATTTTGAGTTATGGAAAGTTTTCAAAATATCCTTACACCTACACACATAGAATAACAAAATTAAAAAAATATAGGAAAATTGCTACCAGAATTCAATGCAACTTTTGAGTCACTTGAGCAAAACCAGTTTTGAGAACATATATTCAAATGCCCATTTCAAATGATAACCCAAAATTTATAAAATCTATGAATTTGACATAATAACTAGTGAGGTATCTCATCCCCTATTAGAAGTGGGGAGGACATCACCTCCTCCATGAAAGGCACTCCCAAAGGTTGGGGGAAGAAAGGGAAACATAGCCATGGCCAGAGCCAAAGAAAGGCTTGGCTCGAGAGGCTAGAGAATTTGATAAGGGATATGGCAAATAACCACATTTGCATTTGCCAAAAAATTGACACTTTAGCTAAATTCTCCATGAAGGTCATGCACTCAACTACCACTAATCTTTGTTTCCTATAGGTGAATAAGGACAAGAAGGATTTTGGTAAGGAGAGAAAAACTACTGTCCCCATTTACGTCTTCCTAGCAGAGGATTGGCTAAAGTTTCTCCTAGACAAATTCGTCAAAGAGGAGGGGGTGAACTTAAATAGGGAAGAACGTAAAAAGAAGAAGAATGAGGAATTGAGAAAGAATGCGAGTACGTAGCCCTACCTATTTTAAAATATTTTTAAAATAATTTTTGTCACTCTAAACTTAATGCCCTACAAGGTTTATATATATATATATATATATATATATGATCAGGTACTGGGCTGATAGTAGCAATATGTTCCCTTGCTACTGGTATATTTTTCATTTTATTTGTCAGTTAGTAATAGGATTGATGGTAAGGATTGTTGTATTTTGGAGCTTATCTTTATTTATTTTTTGAAGTATAAAAATAGTATCAATTAGATAAGTAGGAGGTAACCTCTGGCTGATCCTTTAGCCTTTTTGTACTCTAGGGTCAGGCCCACTTTCTTTTGGCTGCTATCTAATACTTCAAAAACTAGTGAAGTATCTATGTGGAGTGGAGTTATCTCATTGTGATCCCTACAAACAACAAGAATAAGGTGGACCACAATCAAGTATTTATGTAACTATTCTAGAAAATCCATTAACGAACTAGGTGCCTATGATGACAAAACCACTACAAATCAAGCCAGTCAAGAGAACAAACAAAACTGCCAATTGAAAAACCATTGGCCACTCAAAACATCTCTTCACCCATTTGTTTTAAGACACTCACTCCATTCAATTTTTTGCTAGAATAAGTCTTCTTGGAATTTTTTTTGCTAATAATATGTTATGCGAGGACAATCTATTTTTTATATCCACATACTATTGTCCATGCCCACTTTTGTGCTAGATAAAGGTGATCATGGGAGAAACTTCTTGCTCTCACAAATCTAAAACATTTTTTTCTTTCCACTATGAGGAACTCCATGAGCTTTCTTATTTTCTAAATGCTTTTGAAAAATGTAAACTAATACTTGTTTTAATGCCAGATGTACAAAAAAATTGAGAAAAAGTTTCTAAATTAGTAAAAATAGAAATAAATAACATAAAACAATTGTCCAAAACAAAAAAATAAGATTTTAAAAAAAAAGAAATATAAAGAAATAAAAGATTTTTTTTAAAAATAAAAATAAAAATAATCAGGAATAACTAGAAATGGTTATTTATCAATATGGCTTACAATTTTGTTAGGAACCTGTGTGTTCCTTCTGTTTATTTTGTTAGAGTAGAGTTGTTGGACGCATATGCTTTGTAAGTCGTCCCGTGAGTTTATTTTATTATCCCACATGCATAGGTAGTATTACTTTTCTAGATCGTACCCAGTATATAAGAATAGGTTGAGGCCCTTGATGGGTACGGACGAATTTATTGTATTGAGCTTGCTCAAAGGAGGTTACCCCCTCGAAGTGGCCTGCGATCAGTAGATTTATTCTGAGTTCTGCTATCACTTTGTATTCTGTTATTTCGAGCATTCTCACGATATTGCTATAAGGAGGTTCTTCTCATCTGGTATCAGAGCACTCTCTTGGTCTCGCTGGGTGGAAATTACATCAATTTTTTTTCTGTCGTGGCCTTCAGGTTCCTCTCACTTCTAATATCTCTTGTTATTGCAATAACTCTTTTCAGTTGTTCTGTCTGTGAGTGAATTTTTCTAAGTCGACTGTTCAGGAAATAAAAAAAAAAAAAAAAAAAAAAAAAAAAAAAAAAAAAAGGAGTAAAATTTTTTCTGTTTTTTAGTCGTAGCTTCCTTGTTTGCTTTCTGTTTCTGCTCATACTTCTGCAAAACGTCTGCAATATCATTTCTCATACTTCCTTCCTTGGCGACCCAACCCCAAATTTTACATATCAAAGCCCTAAATCCCTCATTTATCTAATTTTAGGGTTTGCCCTATCTTTTTCACCTCTCATCCAATCGCCACCAAACTGAGCCACAAGATTCAATTCCTCATTTTGCTCCCTTATCCCTCTTGGACTGTTCGCCTCATTTCGCCTCCCTACCCTTGAAACCCTCATTTTTCTTTTTCCCTTGTCCCCAGATAGTCTCCCACCACCCGTCGAACACCCATTTCCTATATGAGTTTTACCCAAATCCAAGTTTGCCGTAACTAAAAAAGTTTTTGTTTCTCATCTTCTACCCATTTCAAAAAAAAAAAAAAAAAAAAAAAAAAAAAAAAAAAAAAAAAAAAAAAAAACCTTGTTTTATGGTTGTTACGCGTACAGGAGCAAAAATCATGGAAGAGGAAATTGCATCCCTCAAAACCAGACTTCAAGATCTGGATGACAAAATTCTGGGTCTTAACTTTCAGCAGTCAGCCATGAGCCGAAACCATTCAGGAGATACTGGGTCCTCTTCTGGCAATTTCCGTGGACCAAAGCTTGATTTTCCACGCTTCGATGGTTCTGATCCGACTGGATGGATCTATAGGGCAGAGCAGTATTTCAGCTTGCATAATACTTTGGATAACCACAAAGTCTCCCTTGCATCTTTTCATTTGGAACATGAAGCTCTTCAATGGTTCCGTTGGTACATCAAGGCTAATGTAGGCCCAACGTGGAGCGAATTGTGCACCCTCATTTTGGAGCGCTTTGGCCCTAGTTCCTTTGATGATTTCACAGGAGCACTCACTAAACTGCGTCAAACAGGCACTGTAAGAGAATACCAGACAGAGTTTGAAAAATTAGCTAATCACACAGAGGGCTTGTCTGATGAATTTTTCCGTAGTTGTTTTGTCAGTGGTCTGAAGGATGCACTTTGCTCAGAAGTCAAAATGTTTCGACCTACTACAATGATGGAAGCCCTTGGGTTGGCTAAGTTAGCGGAAGACAAGATTAGTGCTCTACAATGCTCCAGATCTAATTTTGTTCCATTCAGAAATACAGGTTCTCACAACCCTCCAGTCATACCAGCTCCCAGAACTACTCCGATCAAGCACTTGTCTGAAACAGAGATGCGAGTTAGGCGAGACAAAGGGCTTTGTTATAATTGTGATGAGAAATGGTCTCGGGGCCATAGATGTGTTCAGCAAAAGCTCTATCTCTTGGATGTGGATTCTCCACCGGAACTGGAAGAATATGTAGATGCTCAGGAAACAGTGGATGCTGAGGTTGAGCCTCACCAGCCTGAACCTCCTTCCCCAGAAGCTCCACCAGAGATATCTGTCCATGCTTTGGCAGGAGTCACTACTCCACAAACCATGCGGGTCCAGGGTTTCTTCAAGAAGATCCCTCTTACTATACTCATTGATTCTGGTAGCACTCATAACTTCATTGATCCACGCATAGCCAAACAGGCTGATTGCTTTATCCATCCCTGCTCTAGCTTTGAAGTCATGATTGCCAATGGGGGCACTTTACCTTGTAAAGGGAAATGTCGCAATGTGCGTCTCTCTATTGGAGATTATAACATGCGCTCTGACATGTTTGCCTTACCCTTAGGTGGCTGTGATGTGGTTTTGGGTGCCCAATGGTTACGCACTCTTGGCCCCATTCTCTGGGATTTTGCTGAACTTTGGATGCAGTTTTCAGCCGAGGGGCACCAACACACTTTGAAAGGCTTACAACTAGGGTCTCTCAGCATCATCAGTTCACACCGTATGGAAAAACTTCTTAAGAAGAATTCACATGGTGTCATCGCTCAGCTCCATTCCATTCAAATGCAGCCATCAGCAGTCTCTAGCACTCCTGCCGATCTCCAACACATTTTGGACAAGTATTCTGGTATATTTGCTGAACCTGTGGGATTACCTCCTTCTCGTCCAGAGGACCACCGTATTCAGCTCCTTCCTGGCAGTGTTCCGCCCAACATCAGGCCCTACCGCTACCCATTTCATCAGAAGACCGAAATCGAGATACTTGTCCGTGACTTACTGAAGCAAGGTATTATTCGCCCTAGTACTAGTTCCTTTTCTTCTCCAGTTCTGCTTGTTCGCAAAAAAGATGGGTCATGGCGACTCTGCATTGATTTCCGAGCACTTAATCATCTCACTATAAAGGACAAGTTTCCCATTCCAGTTGTTGATGAACTTCTTGATGAACTTCATGGGGCTCATTTTTTCTCCAAGTTAGATCTTCATTCTGGGTATCATCAAATTCGGGTTAATGAGGAGGATATACCTAAAACTGCCTTCCGCACACATGATGGTCACTATGAATTTTTAGTCATGCCCTTTGGCCTCACGAATGCTCCTTCAACATTTCAGGCAGTGATGAATAACATATTTCGACCATACCTCCGGAAATTCATTCTGGTCTTCTTTGATGATATCCTCATATATAGCAAAACTTGGGCTGAGCATCTCCATCATCTGGAGCTTGTCTTGCAACTTCTCTCTGATCATCAACTCTGTGCAAAACTATCTAAATGTGTGTTTGGCCAGGAGGAAGTGGAGTATCTCGGGCATATTGTTGCACACCATGGAGTGCGGGTGGATCCTACAAAAATAGATGCCATGAAAACTTGGCCGCATCCTAAAACTCTCAAGAGCCTTCGGGGTTTTTTGGGGTTGACTGGCTACTACCGCAAGTTTGTCAAAGATTACGGGAAAATTGCAGCACCATTGACAGCTCTGTTAAAAAAGGATGCCTTCTCCTGGACCCCTGTTGCTGAGACTGCATTTGAACAACTGAAACAGGCTATGTGCAGTACACCTGTTCTCGCGATGCCAGATTTTTCCAAACCCTTCACTATTGAGAGTGATGCTTGCGGCAATGGATTGGGTGCTGTTCTCCTGCAAGATGACCATCCTATTGCGTTCACTAGCAAAGCCCTCTCTGGTAAGAATCTAGCCCTCTCTACTTATGAAAAAGAAATGATGGCTATTTTGCATGCTGTACAGAAGTGGCGGCCATACCTCTTAGGGAGTCATTTTTGCATCAGAACCGATCACCAAAGTCTGAAATACTTCCTGGAACAACGGGTATCCTCTCCTACACAACAGAAATGGGTCAGCAAACTCATGGGGTATGATTATGAGATCACCTACAAGAAGGGTAAGGAGAATATTGTGGCAGATGCTCTTTCTCGCACATTTGATAATCAAGCTTCCCTTTCCGCTATTTCTAAGCCCATTCCCAATTGGTTAGCGTCTGTTCAGCAGGGCTATGACAGTGACTCTTCTTTATCTCAAATCATTCACCAGCTAGCCAATAATCCTTCTGCTATACCACATTACTCTTGGGATGGTGCTTCTCTTCGATACAAGGGTCGGCTAGTGCTTCCTCAGAACCCAGCTCTACATCAGGCTATTTTTTATGAACTCCATGCTTCTCCTTCAGCAGGGCACTCAGGCTTCCTCAAAACTTATGAGCGAGCAAGGAGAAACTTCTTTTGGAAAGGAATGAAACAGACGATTCAACAGATGGTGGCTGAATGTGATACTTGCCAACGCCACAAGGGTGAAACAACCCTCCTTCCTGGCTTGCTCGAACCATTGCCCATCCCTACACGGATTTGGACTGATATTTCTATGGATTTCATTGAAGGGCTTCCTAAATCCGGTGGCAAGACAGTGATCTTGGTTGTGGTTGATCGTCTCTCGAAATATAGTCATTTTTGTGCCCTCAGCCACCCCTATACTGCCTCCTCTGTTGCACAAATCTTCATGGACCAGATATTTCGTCTTCATGGACTCCCTTCTTCCATTGTCTCTGATCGTGATGCAACTTTTACCAGTCATTTTTGGACTGAACTGTTTCAGAAAACTGGCACCAAACTGAAGATGAGTTCGGGCTATCACCCACAAACTGATGGTCAAACGGAAATTGTCAATAAATGCTTGGAAACTTATCTTCGTTGCTTCACTTCCGAACAGCAACATCAGTGGGCCAAGTGGCTCCCTTTAGCTGAATGGTGGTACAATACCTCTTACCACACTACCTCTAAAATGACTCCATATGAAGCAGTCTATGGTCAGGCACCTCCAGTGCTCCTTCCCTACACTCCCAACAGCTCACCAGTCCAGGCAGTTGACATAGTTCTCCGCAGCAGGGATCAGATTCTTCGTACCTTACAGGATAATCTTCACATGGCCCGTAATCGGATGAAACAGCAAGCAGATCAACACCGTTCTGAGCGCTCATTTCAAGTTGGGGATATGGTTTTTCTTCGTCTACAGCCATACAAACAATCCTCCCTAAAGCTGAAAGGGCGTCATAAGCTGGCCCCAAAATTTTATGGGCCTTATCAGGTTCTGCAGAAGATTGGTTCAGTTGCTTATAAACTGGAACTTCCTCCTTCTTCCCGCATTCATCCAGTTTTTCATGTTTCTTGTCTAAAGAAAGTTCTGGGTACCACTGTCAGAGCACAAACTACTCTCCCTGAAATGGATACGGAAGGATCCATTATCCTGGAGCCGGTGGCAATCATTGACCAGCGCACTCGCCAGCTTCGCTCTCGCTCCATCTCTGAGGTCTTGATTCAGTGGCATGGCATGCAACCAGAGGATGCTACCTGGGAACCCCTTCTTCAGATTCAACAACAATTTCCACACCTTAAGCTTTGAGGACAAAGCTTTTTTCTAAGGGAGAGGGGATGTTAGGAACCTGTGTGTTCCTTCTGTTTATTTTGTTAGAGTAGAGTTGTTGGACGCATATGCTTTGTAAGTCGTCCCGTGAGTTTATTTTATTATCCCACATGCATAGGTAGTATTACTTTTCTAGATCGTACCCAGTATATAAGAATAGGTTGAGGCCCTTGATGGGTACGGACGAATTTATTGTATTGAGCTTGCTCAAAGGAGGTTACCCCCTCGAAGTGGCCTGCGATCAGTAGATTTATTCTGAGTTCTGCTATCACTTTGTATTCTGTTATTTCGAGCATTCTCACGATATTGCTATAAGGAGGTTCTTCTCAAATTTTTTGGCAAAAATTACAAAATCTGGGAGCAAAGCTCCCATATATAAGCCTATCAACTTAAATAAAATAGTAATAGTAAATAATTAAATGTTTTGGACATAAATATAAAATTTAATTATTAATATTTATATTTTAATAATTTAATATTATAATTTATCTAAATTTCTATTGGTTAGAGGAAGTTGTAATTTATATATATATATATATATATAACATTTTAACAATTAATTTTTTTTAAAAGGTTCATTATGAGTTCATTCTAGAAGCTTCCCCTTTCCTATATTCTACTTGCCAATTCTAGATGCTTCTGTAGGAATGTTTCACTATGTCAAAGATTGCCACCCTAATTAGACTTTCTCTAAGAGTGAAACACACATCTAGATGGTTTCCTCACTTAAATCTCCTCTTCATCACTCTCGCTCTCATTTCCTTTGACTTTTCTTGTCTTTTGTAAAATAATGGATTCAACATTGTTGTAATTGTTTCACCTCCTTTAATAACTTATTGTAGATATTTTTACAAAAATATTGGGACAATTATAGGATTCAAGGTCAATGTACTTCAACATTTTTATCACTAAAGAAATTTTGAAGTAGTATTTTTTTGTTAAACTCTAATGTACCATAGTTTGTCTAATTTGTTGAAAACTTTTATAAAATAATATACTACGCATTTGCATGTATGAAATGTATCACATGTACTATGGTTGAGATGATGAGAGATGAACATCTAATTACATAGACATAGTAACCATTTATAAGTTTTGAATTCTTGTGTTCTTTTTACTTTATTTTTAACTTCAACCAATTACATGGTTTTATGTAATGGATACAACAATTTAATTTCCTAGACAAACTTGTGAAACTATTTAGGGATATTGTTTTTTAATTTATTAAATTGAATGAATCTCTAAATGTTTGCTAATTTACTCATACTATACAAGTTGAGGCATTTGAATGTTCAATATTGGTGATTTTTCATCACCCACATCAATCTCTCAACATTATGTTGAAGGATGTGATATTAATGACCCCCCTATAGATTCTAATAACTACAATTAACTTCGTTAAACCCATATTCTCACTTGACCATGCTTCCTCAAGTGAATATGACCAAGATCATCGAAGTTTGATTGAAATCATATCCTCTACCTACTCCCTCTCTTTCAATGTTGCCTCTAATAAAATGGTGGGCTCTCTCTAGATCTCAATCTCCCTCTTCCTACAAGAACATCCTCAAAAAAGATCAAGACAAATAGCTCTTATAGTATGTATTGAAAATAAAATAAAATTGGAGAGAGACTAAAATATATATATATATATATATAATACTCAAAGAAAATATGAATCTAACTTTGAGGAGAAAATGCAAGACAACATCATTCCTCATGCAAGTTGCTCTAATGAAGATCCTATCACTTGGTTATGAACGACATGCATCATGCCACAAGCCTTTGTCAAACTAAATTAGTGCTTATTTCATTGTAGTGCCTACCCCTATTTTACATTCAATTATTATTACCAAACTCTTTTAGGCCAGTTTATGTTTATGCTTGACGATTAGTAGCATTATTTTCTAGATTATTGGATATTATTTTCATACTCAGTTGATTTTATGATGAGACTACATTGGTACTAGTTACTTCATGTATGCATGATTATACTTTGATGATGTTAGTTAGATGGATTATTTGTACATTTTTTCTATGGATACTTACCCCAAACTGCATGTGTATGGTGTACAGGTATGCTTTTTCTATGTATGACATTTCTAATGTGGTTAAGGAAGGGACACATAGTCACCTACTAGTCGGGATCTACACAATACACCACTTCCTACCATTTCCTATTTAGTTTAGAATATATGTGTTTGTACATGTGTGGATTTTATGTAGATTGTAAGTACCAGGTATTGACTTCCCTGAATTGCTAGGATGAGTGTACCCTATTGCAATATCTCAATGGTAAGAGAGGGGAGATAAATTCTTGAGTCCAAATCCTAACCTTAAAAACAATTTTCCTAGAAAATTAGGACAATTATTTGAGATGATTACCCTTTTGAATTCATTGTATGATGTAAATTTGTGATTATAACCCTTGAGTTTAATCTTGTATGTGGTACTTTATGATGGGATTTCATATTTCATCTTGTACGTATTTGGTGATTTTTCTATTAATTAAGTCAAACTAAAAGATTAATTAAGGATTTAATTTAATGGAAAATTATTAAGATAATTTCAATATTTAATTAATTAGGAAATTAATTAAATAAAACAAGAATAAAATTTAAAGAGAAAATTATAGTTCTAATTTTAGAGCATAATACTATTAATTTAATTTAATAATAATATATTTAGGAGATCATTTTAAAATAAATCATAAATATTATTATTTTTTTTAAGTTAACAAATATTTTATCAAAAAATGCTTCGAAAATTAATTGAAGAGTGAAAGAGAAATTAATTTATTAAAGATATTTTAAGCTTCAAAAAGTGTGCATGAATAGTCAAAAAAGTAAATAAAGAGTTAAAATTTTGTGATCAACAAGTTCGCTCGTGTGATCTCATAATCAATACCCCAAATTTAGGGAAGAACTCCATATTAGAGATTGGGAGTTCTTTTCACAGGGACTAGGATATTTGGAGAAGGGATTTTTCAAAAAGAAGGTTTTGAGAGAAAAGAGAATTCCCTCACAATGTTTGTGTCATTGCATATTAGCATCAGAACTAGGTAGAGCCTCATGTTTTATTCACCTAATGAATTATGTTTCTTCAAAATTCCTATCTACTTCATGTTTTTTGAATTGTTTTTCCAAATTTGGTTTGCGATGAATCTTTCAATCTTTCATTTTGAATTTACTAGTATTCATATCAAATTCTTCTGTATATAAGGATTGAAAATTAGGGAACCCTCATTCTATGAATTGAATAGTCATTATTTAATTAGAGTTAGTTTTGAAAAGAAATCAAATTTGGATTGAAAATTTGACTAGTTTATTTGTGTTTCCCTATCAGACTAAATTCACAATGTATATAAAAACTATATATTAAATAAAAAAAATATATTCTTGGGGGATTGTTTTAAAAATATTTTTTATTAAAAAAAAATTTTTTTAAAAAAATATTGGGGATTAGGGCAAGGCCACCAAGCCCCCACCCCTCCCCATGACTATTCTACACTGTACTAGAACTGATGGCTGCTTTAATAGCTACTCACAACAGTTACTATTACTATGGCAATAGAAGTACCACCTTGGGCAATACTCTGTTGCCTTGGTAGCAGTACTGCTTGTGGTAGCTGCAACTATCTAGACAGTCGATGGGTCTAAAATGCCCTTTTTTATATATGCATTTTTTTAATTATAATTTTTATTAAATATTTTTTTAAATAATTTTTTAAATATTTTTATTATTTATTAATTAATTAATGATTAATGAATTTTTAATATAGTTTGTTTTAGATAATTATTAATTAATTTAATTAATTTTAATATAATTAAAAATAAATATTATATAATAATGTTTAAATTTATTTATTATTATTATTATTAATGAATTTGATTTTAATAAAATTTTAGTTATTTTATTAGATAATCGGTAATTATTATTTCAATAATTTAATAAATAAATTATTTAATTGTAATCCTTGTAACCTCATAAGATAAGGCTAATTGTGCAATGTGTTCAAATACAAGAAATGGGTGAAGTTGTAAGAGTTAAATTGTAAATCTTATATACTAAAAAACTTACATTGAAATGAAAACTTAAACCTTACTATTAACTTAGACAGCGTGTCTTCAAAATCAAACCAAACTATGAAAATACATTGTTAACTATATGTTGTCTTATGTTTTTGGGTTTGGGTTGATTAGAGTGTTGACTAGTCTTAAGATGTTTCTAGAGGCTCATGAGTTGTGTCTTTGATCTTGATATTTTTAAAATCAACCATGGTAATGTGTTTGGTATGCTCTATGATGAGTTTGGATTTATTTTTTGTTATTGCTTTCAATGTTCTTGTGTGATAATGAGATGAATGTTATGACATATTTGACTTAACCGTTGAGTCTTTGATCAGTTATTTTTGGATGCTTTCTAGTTGCTTGTAAAGGACTGAGGTGTTATTGTGAATTGTCTTTTGATGCTATCCAGTCACTTGTATAGGACTAAGGTGAAAATTATGATTATTTGATTTGTACTTTTATGAACTCAATGTAGGTTATCTATATGTAATGTCAGGAAGTGGCTTGCAATGGAGGCTAGAGCCCAAAGTGGCTGCTAGGGTAACCCATTGTAGGTTATTTAATGAGTGCAAACACTACACTGAATGAGAGTAAAATGAACCTAATAAGAGTCTTTATCTTTCCTCGTCCATGCCTTGAGTGTTAGTACAGACTAGTATGGGAGTAGAGAGGATGCTTGGTCGTGACCATGCATTGTTAGTATGCTTTATCAGTATGAAAGTATACTAGTGCTACATAGAGTCACTAGGGGGCTATGGTCAAGTAAGACTACCAAGGTAACTCTAAAGTTGATTCATACAATGACACTTGCTCGCTTGCATGGTAGATTCTTTACATGTATTTTTTTGGCTCTGGGTCTAGATGTCATTTTATCTTGGAATCCTTTGAGTTAGATTACTTTTAGGGTTTTCCTTGACATAGATCTTACATTTAATTTTTTTGGGATTGGTATCCTTTTTGTGACTTGAGACTATCTCCTCAACAACGTGGGAATGGATCCTTTTGGGTTAGCACAAGGTCGGGTGGTAGTGCTTTTTACTTTTACCATTGAGATCCATCTGTAGATGCCATGGCTGGAGTTCCTTGTTCTGCATTTCCTTTCATTCTATCTTTGTGTATTATGATGGATATTTATATCTATCTAATGGATGATTTTATTTATTGTATTGTATCTTGTCTCATGTATCCAAAGGGATTATGTAATCTATTTTATAAATGTATATTCTTTCAGCCTTTCATATCCCGTGACATGTACAGTGGATGATTGTACATTTTGAATTTATTGCCAAGAGGCATTCAGAACAAATGTATATTATTTAAATGGATTGAACTTGTAGTTATTCTTCTATGCAGATGTGTTATTTATTAGACTTAGTATTATTTATATTTAAATGTGCTTCAATGAGTTGGGATGATTAAGGAATGTAATCTATTATGTTTTCTTATGTATGATGTATGTTATTTCTTCCACTACTTTATGATTGTTGTTATATGTTATCTTAAAAAAAAAATTGTTCGACAAACTTAGTAAAAATTTAGGTTAGTTCTTTTGGATTCCTTGGTGGGGTGTTACATTCATACTCATTAAGATTTTCTCTATTCATTCATTAGATCTTTTAAAGTGGTAGACATTTTATTGTATAGAGGTTATTGGTCCAAGAAATCCCAAACATATCATAAGTGTTGGAGGTACTTCAATTAAGATCAAAACTCTATTCGTCAATTACATATTTGAAAGTGGGAGACACTTTATTGTATAGATGTTGTTGGTACAAGAAAGACCAAACATATCATATGTGTTGGAGGTAGTTCAATTTATGTGGCATTTTGATTTTCCACACTGACTTGGAACAAGCATTACCGACTCTAACACTCAATTTTAATTCCAAAATTTTTACAATGTGTTCGAGTTGTTTCTACAGTAGGTCAAAATAGGAGTATCACCCTCTTTAATATGATCTCCTAGTATCTTATAAGATATATACTTTCACTTCACCTATATATATATATATATATATATGGGCTAGATCTCCCCTTTGGTGGGATCAATGTGGAATGCTATTACAATGTAAGACTATATTTACTATTCACTTTTATGATTAACCTTTACTAAAATGTGATCAGACGTATAGTTTCATCCTCTCCCTATTTCCTCATTTTACTCAGCATATGGGACCTGATCTTTTGATACTTGTTTGGATCCATGCTTCCTTAAGTGAATATTTATCCTTTGAGTTGACCTCATACTCCATTCAAAGCCATGTCTGCATGTTGAGATGAATAATATTCCAAACTACTTTGTACTTCCCACTCTGGTTGGGAACTTCTATCATTTTCATTCTTCACAACATAAAACTCTAGTACTATGCACACTACGCTTCACCCTTTTATTTCATAAACTCTGTATTTTTAAAAGATGGTTTAGACTTGTGAGGCAACCTAGCTAGGGACAAAGCCTAAGAGATACCAACCAAAAAAGGCCACCAAATATTATTTTTAGGGGCCTGATATGGGCCTATTCATGCCTAAAACCTCTTCAACTTAGAGCCAAGGATTAAGGGGCATCACTGAAGTTCTATGGTTACTAAAACCAATCTACAAGTATGACATTAAAAACATTTCTTGACATTAATGACATATAACATAGAATTGAATTGGAACCCACATGGACAGAATGTGGTCACTTCCCATCTCTCTTTCATTTCCTCAATTCCACCAAACATAATCTACTTTATAAATCAAATATTCTCCAATGACACTTCTAGAATGAAACATGAGTAAATATATTGCCAATCAAATTAGATGAATTTCATGGCATAAAGTATAGTTACACTTCTTGAAACTATGTCTCCCATTAAATATGACATTGTCACCTTCAAGAGAGAACCTATTAAATTAAATGAAACACAAGCTCGATAACATTTTTTTTTAGGATCACTGCCAATGTACTAAGTACTGTCCTATTGGTATGTGTTTTCCAAATGATAGTGATCCTTTTGTATTTGTAAGAGGAATAAACCAAGAGGAGGCATGTCCCTTCATGGAACACATCTATTCATTAATATAATGATAATATTAATTATTGTTATATATGTGTATGTGTTTGTGTGTATATATATGTATGTATATATGCATGTATATGTAAAGATACATACATACATACATACATGTAAAGATACATGTATATTATAGGATGTGTTCATACTAAATAGGTAGATGAATCACTTATTTTATCACCTTACAATAAGTACACATGAAAATTATTAAGCTTCTACTATCCTTAATCTAACTAGTATAAGAATATGAATCATTTCTTTTTCCTAGCATAAAGATTCATTTGTAGAAATTTCTAAAGAAGGTTTTTATAAGTGTATCATAAAATCAATCAAAAAACAAAAAAAAATTGAAGGGTGAAAATATTTATGGTATGAGTAATTTTTTGGGAGCAAAGCTCCCACACAAAGCTTATCATCTTAAAAATCCATGTCATTTGGACTTCCAAAAAAACCCTCCTTTTTCTTTGCATCCATATGAGAAAACTAAAGAGGACCCAATTCATTCCCATATCATTGGCATGTACATGTAGATCCTATTGGCCTGAAGGAAATAACATATGCACAACACACATTTGAACCAAGACCATTTCAACATAGTTTCCACTAAAAAATAAGGGCAAGCATTATAACCTTATTTTTGAAATCTAGTAGCACATATGTTACAATTATTTTTCCCATTTTAATAAATAATTATCTAATTTCTTTATGGATATGGTAATTTATAAAAACAAAAACCTATAACTATCCAATGATATATCATTTTTTAAATTTGAAACATGCATCATATTCTTCACATGCTATGGGATAAAAATATGCATTCATTAAAGTTTGAACTAGTTACGATGGTTAGATGTATACTTTTTTAATATTAAAAATAAGTTTTAGTAAATCACCCATAATTAAGTAATTACTTGGGAAAATATTATAATAAAATGTGCATGCATCACATCTAAGCAGGAGTCTTATAATTATACAAAGAATGTTAAATATTATCATTTTGTCAATGTTAGGTCAGCCATGCTAATACCTATTTTTTTATCATTTTCCTAAAAATTTCATGTTCGTATATTAAAATTTTAAATTTTCGCCAATTAAATTAATATCTTTAAAAAACTAATTATTATTTCAGAACTAAACTCAAATATTTGCAAATTCTATTGTTACATATTTTTTTATGTAATGTATATAAATTATTAAAACTTTTACATTAATTTTCCTAACACGACTTATATGAAATTTGATTTCCACTAGAGGAAAAACATTGGTCCACCATGATCTTGAGCATAGCTGGCCACAAGGGAGGACAACTCTCAAATAAATAAATAAATCATTTTTTTGTCTCATGAGATAAGTAAGGATATCCACCAATTAATTTGTTTCTCTAACCACATGTAAAACATGAGATTCTAGATCGTGGCTTGCCATTTAGGAGATGATATATTACTTCTAGTTTCCATCCTCAATTATGACATGATATAGATCATTGTTATTGGCTATATAGATGTCATGAAAGGCTGACACAATCTCCACAAAATGAGAAGTTTGCAAAAACAAGATAAACTCCATACAAAAATTTAAATTTCCTATCATGATTCTAAATGAATTCCCACCAACCTTCCATGTCAACATTAAAGTGAAGAAACTACAAAAAAAAAGTCTTAACCTTGAATGGGTAGAAAGAAACAAAGGGTAAAATACTTAATTGAATAATAAATATACATTTAGTCAATGACATACAATAGACTAAAATCAGATATGTTTGGACATGGATGATTTTAGTCTTCTATATAGTGAATCATTTCTACCCTGGCTAGTAGGATCTCACCCTATTTCCATGAATCAATTTGGGAAGGATGACATTGACAATAGAAAAATGATTCTTTTGATAGTTTTGTATTTCATTATGAATTCTATTGAAGGAGAAAATACTTTATAGTATGATGAATCAATGCTAGCAAAAATTTAAAATCACTTCAATCCATGACTCCATGACACCCTAAATTGAATTCAAATTATTGAAAATAAGTAATTGGAGACTATTGTATAAAATAATTTTTGACAAAAAGACTAGTGTACAAGTGTTTTTTTGTCTGTAAATCAATGAATATATGGATCCTAATATTTTAAAACACTTTTGATAGAAAAGATGCTTTGAAACTATATGGGTTCTCACATGGAGAGAAGAGTTCCCAAATCAATATTTTCTTAGGGAAATCTAATAGAAAGAGGATCTTATGCACCTCCTACTGACATTTTTTAGGCTTCATTTCCTTCTATGGTTTACAAAATGAAATTCATTGATGGTGGACTAAAAGATGACCAACTTCCTGAAATATATATAGAGGGGAAAAATACTCCTAAAGAAACTCAATAATAAATCTGGTGACCATCCACAAAAAAATTGAGAAATGACAAAGTAGTATTTCAATCTTTCAAATAAGAAGTTATTGATAGAACCAAATGTGAGGAGTTTTTGAGATGGGTCGAGAAGGGGATTTTGGAGGAAAATTCAAACTTCCCATCGAAGAAAGTAAACTTAGTTCAATATTTTTTTCATCAATTTTGATAGTACAAATTTTCCAAAGAGAAACATATAGCTAAAAAGAAAATGGTATGAAAAAAAAAAATTCTTTGTTCAACCCATATTATATTAAAATTGTTTAGCCAACTTGTTCAAGCAAGTAAAAAGTGACTATAAGTAAACAATGATGCAAAAAAATATTTGAACATATTTTATTTATCCTCTATAGGAATTTTTAAAAAAAAATCATTGATAAAATGACCATTAGATAGAAAACTTTGAAAGTTGGGAAAAGTAATTCCCTTTACTAGAGAATGAAAATTTTTATGGATTAAAAATTAGCCAAAAGATTCAAAAGGTAGCACATTTAATGACATAGAAAGAAGTAAATCTTAATCAAATAATTGAAGAGCCCAAAAGATTAATAGTATAGAATGTAGTAACTTATGTGAATATAACTAACAATTTAATAAACATTACACAATTCTTATAGAAAAAATAAATTCAACAGGAATTGGTAATGCACTACCATTCAAATTAATTCCTTTATAATTAGTCATTATAAGGAAGCAAAAAATAATTCTTAGAAATGAAATAACAATAATTGTAAAAGTGGTTATAGTTATGGTTGAAGAAATTAAGATAAACATACAAAATAATCAAAACACATATAAAACATTCCATTCATTAAAATAATTACAAACGCTCATTGACTAGGCAATTACACATCAATTGATCAAAATATCACAGACACCAATGTGCATTAAAATGCCTTCATACTTAGACACATTGAATGGATAAAATATTTTTAATGTTTATCATACAATTTTACATGCTAATTATAAATTCTAGAATATTTATGAAAAGTTTCTTTTTAGACATTTAATTCAAACTTAGCCATTAACTATTCTTGTTTCCAACTCTTTATTAGAGTGGAGAGATCAATTTCCAGCTATCCCTTCTTTAATTCAACCACTAATGCATATATTAAACTTATTGTTATTGTGTTTCAAATTTAGCTAGATACTCTCTTATCATGATGCATTATAAGGAAAATTCAATTTGAATGGAAATCTCTTAGCCTTTGCTTCTTTCAATTCTTTTATTAAACTCGGATCTGATTTATTGCAAATCAACTTGTTTTGATATGGAAACTTCCCACAATTTCAATTTTTCTAGGAATAACTTTGTTTTTAAAGATAATGATCTTCTAATCTCATTCAGCATGAATTGTCACAAGTTGGAAAAAAAATTTAATTAATCATGAGGTTATAAAAAATCCCCAATCTTCTAGTTGTATTGTTAATTCCTTTGACTCTAGTCTCCTCTTATAAAGATTCATTTTAATTTTTCTTGGAGGTGACTTCGAAAACTTATTTCTTTTGAATTCATCGATTTGTCTCTTTTGAGAGTTGGCTTCACCTTTTTGGAGATGATACTTACATTGATAACAATATTTTTTTTATCCTTTCAACTTAGACTACTTCCTTTTAAAAACTCTATATTTCCTCAAACATGGTAAAGGACCCCATTTACATTTAGGCTAACTAGTTTCTTTGGATAGAATTTCTCTTTTATGATAGCTTTCTCATAAAAAGATGCAATGCCATCCTTTATTAAGAAAATGACAACTTCATAAACTATGATTTTCTTCTTCTCCTACACAACCTATATCTTCTTTTCTTTTAAAAATGTAACCATGTAAACATGACTGAAAAGGTTGCAACAACAAATAAAGAAAATCAAATAAAAACACAATTTTCTCAAAAAGTAGAAAAATATTATATTCATTCAAAGTAATTATACACACTTATTGATTGAGAGATCAAGGATAAAATAGTCAATATATTATAAATGAAGATTACATCACAAATATCTCAATACATAAAGGTTTTGAATATATCAAAGATTTACATTATTTATCATGAAATTCTATATGCAAACTAAAAGCTCTAAATACTCATGTAACTTCATGCAAAAACTATTTTTTGACACCTAGTTTTAACTTAGACATTAACTATTATTCTTCCCACTTGACATTTCATGCAAACTAGAGGAATTAATTTCCAACTATCGTCATAGAAATTGGACTATTAAAGGACTCAAATAAACTAGTTTCACTGATTCTAATATGAGTGAATTTATTTCTTATTTTCATAGAGCTTCTTTAATGGTGTTGAGGATCTAGACCTCCAGGAACTTGTCTCTTACATTCAAGTTTTGGCTTCATCTTTCTCTGTCTCAACAATCTAGATTGCCCATTTTCTTGAATGTTAGTTTCCCCCTGTATATGTAGACGAGTCAACTAATTTTGAATTGACATAAACTACTTCAATTAGCCTTGTTTTACAATTGGAAAACTAAAATAAAATGGAAATAAAATTGATATCCAAGAAAACCTTTGATAGAAGTTGGTCACTAGTAGAGTTTATAAGAACACTTTTAGTGATTCCTTCATTATGTTGTTCCTTTGAGTTTTCCATACATAACCTGCCCCCTGTATTAGAAAAATAATAGAAGATAAAAATAGATTTTACATCTCTTAAATAATAGAAACTAGTAACTAAAACTATTTATTTTTCAAATTATTATTTTCATACATGCTAATTATAACTAGAGCTAACCAATGATGCAAGTATTTAGCTTTGCATACCAAATTTTTGTAACTAAATCTAATCCACTATACAAGTATTTTAGATGAAAGTGAAAGAAAGTGATATACATTTTTAACAATAATTTATTTTGATTTTTGTGTTAATTATTTATTTAGAGAATAATTTATTTGATTATTTGACAATTTTATAAAATCCTCATTTAATGTCTGAAAGTTCATCTAAAAACAAATCTAAATTATATAAATACTTTTCCATTTCCATTTGTCTTCATATTTTCTTAATTCTTCACTAATAAGTCTCTTACATTAAACTCTTGTGCACTAAAATCATGTTACAACTATATACAATTTCTACTCATAAAATTATTTTACATTTATAATGGCACCCCTACTTCATCTTTTAGGAATATGTGTTGAAATACTTTCTAATATCTTTATGAATCTTGAACTTTATTTTAATAATAAAAATGAACTGTAATTGATAATCAATTGATAAATAACCATGATCAGATCTGTATAGACAATTCACCTTAATTATGAAAAATAGCCTAAATATGCAAATGTCCTCCAATTCCTAACCAAAGCGTATTCGTTCATAATATTTGAAATAAAGAAATGAAAAAATCGTGCTTAATTCTTTAACTAGATAATTACTAAAAGTCCACCAATTTTTAAACAAAACGAATACATTCAAAGTATTTGGAATAAAGAAGCAGAAAAGAAGTTGTGCTTGCTTCAATCTTCCAGACTTGATAATTGACTAAAAATCCCCACGATTTCTAAACAAAAAAATATATACATTCAAAATATGTGAAATTAAGAAGCAAAAGGATTAGGGCTTACGTTTTCTTGCTGGCTTGCCGCAGCCACGGGAGAATGTTGGCTGAAGTAATGAGATAGTAATAAGAAACAACAGTGTCGCAAATACAAAGCGTCCATAGAAGGCCGTTGATCTCTCTCTACTTTTATTTCTGACTACAACTATAAAGACTCTCCAAACTCTTAGGCTCTGGCGAGCTGATTATCTCTTGGGTGCATTTCGCAACGAAAGTAGGCGACTTATATAGACGTAAATTTGCCGAAAAAAATTGCTTAAAAATTGAAGGAAATGATAGAAAATGTTGAAAGCTTTTAACCCCCACAAGGAATTATTATCGTTTAATAAAACTTCTATTAAAGGTCTTCCTCTATATTTAAAACTATTGTCTGCCACAAGTATTAAAATAACACAACGCATGCTTAGCAACTTAGATAATATTCAAAACCTTGTATCATTATAAGCTGTCAGCAACTCGTATTTATGGAGGCGTACCAGGGATACCACTTTGTGTTCGTCGGCAAACACTTTCGGCTTGAAGTTGCTGTACCAGAGAAAAACGACGTTGAGGTAGCAACTGCCGCAAGTTTTTATTGTTATTATCTTGCACTGGTGCTAAGGATTGGTTACTTTAGCCTCTCCTAGTGCATTTGGGAGGCACCTCCCTTGTTTATAAATAATAAATCTTCATGCTTTCACATACATTTGTCAGACCAGACTACCTCTCGTTGGGAGATAATGATGAAACATTAGGTAGGGGAAAGCCGACTGTCAAACATTTCTTATAATTTTCCCTCTCCGAGATGGAGGGTGTTTGGCTACGCTTAAAAAAGGTCACTAAACAAAATTCAAACTTCTTTTAATCTAGGTCTAGGAACTGCAATTGTACCCGTATCTTCATCGAAAATTATATCTAGGAGATTGAAATTGAATGGACGTCTTTAAATTTGTATATGTAATATCTTAAATTAATGTTCAAATGATAGGTACTATATTTCGTCCTTTATAAAATACAAGAGCCGCCTGCAGCAATAGTCCCTGCTTGTGGCAGGCATGGTGTGACGAAGTGGTGAAGGAGAGTGTGCAGGTTGGTTTGTGTGGTTTGTATGCACCTCCGCAAAACAGTCGGCATGATGCTATTCAGAGAACTGAATTTACAGATTAGAGCATGACTCTGTTGTCGGCCATATCCCTTCAATTCTCGCCGGCCTTTCCATTTGGCTTGATCCATTATCAAATGGAATATATAGTAAAAGGAAACGAACTGATTTGGGAACCAGGAAAAAGCGGAATTGTTTAAAAAAGGTAAAAGACAGATATAAAATTCCTCTAGACCACGGCCAGTGCTATTCACATAGAGAAGACGGTGGATTCCTTAGGTTTCTCCAATGGTCGCTGTAAGCAGCAAAGGCAATGGCTCTGTCAAGCATAGGCTAGTAAGGAGATTTCTTGATGGGTCCGTTAGCAAAATCTGAACTGTATAGTATTTCCTCGGTTGATTTAGAAAAAAATTAGAAGAATGCACTTAAGAAAACAATCCAAAGCTCCAAATTAGAACTTCAACTTCACAGAAACCAGCGCTCGGTGAGTTCCTTTGACTCTGCCCTATAAAAAATTTAAAGAATACAATAATAACATTTTTATCCGTCTTGAACCATGGACTTTGAATGCGCAGAAACAGAGAATGTTCAAAGCGCTCAATTTGCAGCCTTCTTCTAGAGGGGGAAGGGTAGTTGTAGTAAGAATGGTTTTTAATTGTATCTTTTTATGTATAAAGCACCCACATAAAAAAATGTACAAATGACAGATTTCTATGCTGCATGTATGCAAAGATGTTGGGCTGGAAGCCATGAGTGTTTTGGCCTTGTAGTGTTCGGCTAAAGTAGCTGAAGACCCATTATTGGAAGAAAGAAGCCCATGCCCTCAAAGATGTGCTTCAAAGACGAATAAGTGAAACGAAATCAAAAGTAAGCGAATATGGGAAAACTCTAAACACTTGATAAAGCAAACTCGTCCTCTCTATGTCCTAGTTGAAATTTAGGATTGTAGATTAAAGCTCATCCTCTCTATGTCCTAATTGAAATTTAGGTTGTAGGTTAACTCGACGTTTCTGCAGAACTTGCACAAAGTGAAACATCCTTACATTATTAAAGAGTAAACACCCTACATTGGTAGAAGGAAAACATCTTCCTATTAGATAATCAACCTTCACATACAAGAAACCAGTCATAATTCCCAGCAAATTACAATAATCAACCATATAACCAAAACATAAGTGGAGGGAAAACTAGATGAAATTTTAAGAGAGTAGTCATGCATATGTTACTACTGACACAAAGAAATGAAGTTTAAAGAGAGAAGTTAGCACATGATAATAACAAAGAACATATTGTTTAATATTGTCAGTTGCAATTTTTTAGAGAAGCTTCCAAATAGATTGAATTTACATTTTACTTGGGTTGCAGTGCACTAGCATACATTTGTATACTACTGAGTTCATTTTAGGTATATCTGAAGTAGAGTGTAGTTGCGTACAATAGATAATCATTTTTACCACTCAGAAAATTATGATCAAAGTGCATTTATATAGTACAAGTTGGGATAGAAAAGGCAAAAACAAAGTGTTCTCGAAGTAGGTTCTATCTACAGATAGTTGGTTCCTCTTTTTAGAGTCTCTACAACTATGAATAGAATATAAAAACAAATTAGCATATTAGAAAGTGAACATTACAGTTGTTGTGGTACAAAACAATAGATGGTTTGATAGTTTACACTTTCTAGAGCCTTTTCAGCCAAAATTATGTTCTCATCCAATGCAAATGAAAATGTACCATGTTTATTGAAACTTCTCATGAGATAGAAAAAAGTTGACATGTTTTTCTTGTAGTGATCAAATGTTATCTTTGCTAATTCAAGAATATGTTCTTGTAGTTGTTGGATAAAATTGTCTAATTGTATGTTGTCTTTGATGTTACAGGATATCATATCAATTGACAGTTAGTTCTTGCCGAGCTCACCTGGTCAGCAAGACAATTTTCCTTGTCTACCGAGCATTCCTGAAGTTTATTCTGCAAAGACAATGTCTACTGAGATCACTCGGGCATCAAAGGAAATTATGGCAGAAAACAGTGTTAACTGAGTTCACATGATTAACAAAGGAAAGTTGGATAGAGTTAGTGCTAATTGAGTTCACTTTGTTACTAAAGGATTTTTGCAAGTTCAGAGTGTTAATCGAGCCTCTATTGGTTAACACAAGAAATCATCTCAGAACCAGTGTTTACCGAGCTAGTTCGGATAATGAAGGTTTTTTGTTGTTTTGGCATATGAAGATTAATTATTTCAAGTATTGGTTCTAGCTAACTATGGTAATGATTATTGGTCAGTCTAATTTGTATTGAGCTAGCTTGAAAATCTGGATGATATAAATATAAGGTCAAGTTGTGATTTTCAAGTGTGTGCAAGTGTGCTGATTGAATTAAGAAGGAAAGAGTGGAAGCAAACTTGAAGGATAAGTAGATATCCTTGTGGAGCAAGAAAGTAATATTCGATCATGAGGGATCAAGTTTAAGTAGAACAAAGATCTAGATTCAATAATTCTATTGCATCACAATTAGGTCATTTCATTGTTACTCTCTAACCATTGTAGTAGTGATCTAAAATCTCTCAACAAAGTTAGTTTAATAGCCAATTGTAAATCCTCTAACAAGGTGACAGTTCCATTGAATTGTTTTAAGACCTCTCACAAGGTCACTCCTAACAGGGTGTTTAAATCCTCTAACAAGGTCACACCTAACAGTGTATTTTGTAACCCTTAACTAGGTTGGCTCGTAATAGGGCTATCTTCAGAAGAGTGAAAAGTAGTAACTAATTACATTGGTGGTTTTTCCCATATTGGGTTTCCACGTTAAAAGTTTGGTGTCTCATGTGTTCATTTCTTTTCTCTCATGTTTGCAAAATAATTACTGTTAGTATTAGATCTACTAAAGTAATACATACTTTGCATTTATCAAGTTACAACAATTTCTATATGTTCACCAAGCTACAACAGTAATCAATTTTATTAGTCTAACTTTTAGTGCTGACATCTAAGGGATCTGGGATTTATTTTTGTAGTAACTAATTCACCCCCCTCTTAGTTACTCCTATATTTCCAACAATTGGTATCATAGCTTTTGGTGCTTGCAGGAAGGTTTCAAGGACCTAAGTAAAAAATCAGGATGTCTTACAAGAGATAAATCCCTAAGCTAAATAGAAATAACTTTTTAGCATGGTAGGGACTCATGATGCTTCATCTAGCTACCATCATTGATTCAGGTTACAAATATCTTGATGCAGAATACAAAACTCCCACTAGTACATTATCTATTGAAGATCTTGCTGAGAAAAAATAACCATAACATCATGATTATTAACATTGAATCTGCTCTTAGCTATGAAGAATTTGATGAGGTCAAAGATTCTAAAACTACTTTTGAAATGTGGAACGAATTCAAGGATATCTATGGTGGTGATGACAATGTAAGGAGAGCCAAAGCAGAAAGCCTTAGAGGATAATTTGATAAGATGAGAATGAAAGAAAATGAAAATTTTGCCAAATATGTGTAAAGAATCAAAGCTAGTGTCAGTGCAATTAGATCATCTAGAGGAGAGATCAAAGAAGAAATTGTTGTAAGTAATATTCTTAGAACTTTTCTTCCCATCTATGCAATTAGAGTATCTACTATTCAAGAAGTGAGATGTGATTCAAATAACAAGATAGGTTTGCATGCCCTAGTAGGAAGATTGACAACTTTTGAGCTAGAAAACTTTGACAATAATGTTCCAGCTTCCAAAAATATTGAGTTTGCATTTGAGGCAAAACTTTCACTCAAAGAAAAGGCAAGAAGATAAAGGATAATCAATTAGAAAGTGAAGAAGAAATTGAGGAAAGCTCAAATAGTGATCTTAAATTTGTTGAAGCTTTACTTGCAAAGAAATATTCTAGAAGCAGAGAACAATACCAAGGTAAAGTTCCCCTAATATATTTTTCATTTCAAGAAATTGGTTATATTGCTGCCAGATGCCCAAACAAAGATAGCAAGGATGACAAGAAGAGTCACAAGCATAAAGGTAAAAAGGATTTCAAAATCACAAATCATACAAAGACAAAGGTAAGAAAACTTGTTTTATGGCTAAGGATTCTAATAATAGCGAGGATGAAATAGTGTACGTTGATGTGAAAGATGAATTTCATGATGAAGGAGATAAGATGGCACTTATCTCTCTTGTTAGTAAAAATGATACATGGATCATAGATAGTGGATGTTCACACCATATGACTACAGACAAAACAAAATTTGAACAAATGTTTTGAACATTATGATGGAGGTAGTGTAAGATTTAGAAACAATGAACCTTGTTGCATCAAAGAAAAAGTTTGTATCTCATTAACCAATGAACTTATATGTGACAATGCTTATTGGGTTGAAGGACTAAAACATAATATGTTGAGTGTGGCATAGCTAATCAACATTGGATTCAAGGTAAAATTCATGCATGACAAGACAAGATTGCTAGATGACAAAATGAATCTGATTGGATTAGGCAAACAAACAAAAGGGAACCTATTTTATCTTGATATTGGTGATTGTTCGTGTCTTATTGCTCAAGTAGAAGAAAGTTGGTTATGGCATAGAAGGTTATGTCATGTGAACTTTGATAATATGGTCAAGATAAGAAAATTTAGAAAAGTAAGAGATATTCCTAGTTTGAAGAAACCAAATGTTGGTTTATGCAAGAACTATCAAATTTTCAGAATGGGAAACACTAGTTTTAAAAGTAAAAACTATCAATCTGAAGATGTCTTGGAAATTGTGCATACTGATGTATGTGGACCTATTAGAGTAGAAAGCTATACTGAAAAAAAATTCTTTATTCTTTTTGTTGATGATTACTCTAGAATGAAGATTGTTATCTATCTAAGAGAAAATTCAGAAGCATTTGAGAAATTCAAATGCTATTTGACAAGAGTAGAAAAGAAAATAGGGAAAAGGTTGAAATGATTAAGATTAGACAAAGGTAGTGAATTCATCTCCAATGAATTCAATAATTTTTACATTGAAAGAGTAATCAAAAGACAAGTGTCAGCCCCTGGCACTCCTGAGCAGAATGGGATAGCTAAAAGAAGAAATTGATCCATCATGGATTGTGCAAGGACTCTAATGATTGAAAAGAATGTTACCATAAAATAGTGGAATGAAGCTATCAACACTATAGTTCATACTTTGAATTGAGTTTAGTTGAAGAAATATTTAGACAAAACTCCCTATGAACTATGGTATGGCTACAAACCCAATGTAAGTTACTTGAAAGTATTTGGAAGTAAATGTTATATCTTGAAAGAGTCTAGAAAAGGCAATTTTTATGTAAAAGGTGATGAAGGTGTATTCTTAGGATACTCCTACATAAGCAAAGCATATAAATGTTTGAATTTTTCTACTCACAAAATCATAGAAAGTATACATGTGAAAATTGATGAGCTTGTAGAAAATGCTGAAGAAGAAAGTAAGGAAGAACCAAAAGACTACTGAAGATTTCTCTGCTTTGAATCTGATACATTGCCATGCATATTTCATAATAAGGAGACTTCATCTCCAAAGTCTACTACAATTATTGAGGTGCAAGAAGTGCAAATTGAGTCACATGTACCCGAGTTATAGTCTAAAGCTACCGAGTTAACACCTATCGAGTTTGAAGGACTTGAGCCACATATTGAACAACCCAAGTCTCAAGTTGAAATTTAGGAAGACAATGCAATTCATTCAAAAGTCAAAAAACCTATATTGGACAAGTATGTTAGAAGGTATCATACACCTAATCAGATTATTGAAGATAAATCAGAAGGTACTATGACAAGAATTAAGCTAAACAGTACATGTTTACATGTTAAATTTGAACTTAGAAGTGTTAAAGAAGCATTGGAAAATGAAAGTCAGATTGAGGCTATGAATGAAGAAATAAAACAAATTGAGAAGAACAAAACTTGGACCCTTGTACCTAGGTTTAAAGACAAAAATGTGATTGGAATAAAATGTGTATTCAAGAATAAGTTGAATAAAGATGGTAAAGTCTAAAGAAACAAAGGAAGACTAGTATGTAAAGGCTACTCTCAAGAAGAAGGCATTAATTATAGAGAAACTCTTGCTCCTATTACAAGATTCGAAGGTGTGAGGACCTTACTTGCTTATACAACACACAAAAGATTCAAATTATATCAGATGGATGTTAAATCTTCATTCCTCAAAAATATTCTTGATGAAGAAGTCTGCATTGAACAACTAGAAGGTTTTGTTGATCTAGACAAAAGGGACATGGTTTTCAAATTAGACAAAGCTCTGTATGGTCTGAAACAAGCTCCTAGAGCATGGTATGAAAGGTTACATAACTATCTAATACATATTAGTTTTTAGAGAACAAATGATAACAATAGTTTGTACATGAAGGAAGGACTAGATAACAAGATTATGTTAGCAAAGATATTTGTGGATGATAGTCTATTTATAGGGAATGATAATCTATGCAAAGCATTTTTAGAAAAAATGAACAAAGAGTTTGAAATGTCCATGTTTGGTGAGATTTTTTTTTGTTAGATTATATATATAGTAGAACAAGAATGGTATCTACATTACTCAATCTAAGTATATCAAGGAGATAATCAAGAAATTTGGAATGGAAGATTCAAAACCAATTGGAACCCCCATGTGTATTGGACTAAAGCTTACAAAAGATGATGACTCCAAAGAGGTAGATTAGACCTTATATAGATCAATGATTGGGAAATTACAATATGTAGTTCATACAAGACCTAACATTGTTTTAGCAATTGGAATAGTGGTAAGATTCTTGACAAAACCTAGAGAAAATCACAAGATTGCAATCAAAAGAAACTTGAGATATCTAAAAGGTACTAAAGACTATGGATTATAGAAAAAACTTGGAGGGAATTTAGACCTAAAGGTATTTACTAATGCTGATTGGGTAGGAAATATTGATGGTAGAAAAAGGACTAGTGGTCGAGCATTCTTTCTTGGTAAAAGGTTGGTATCTTGGATAGGCAAGAAGAAAAACTACACATCCTAATCCATGATAGAAGCAAAATATCTTGTAGTAGCAGTAAATTGTTCAAACATTGTTTCATTTAAACAATTTCTGGAAGGTATGAAGGTTGAGATCAAAGAACCATTTGTCATATTTTGTGATAACACTAGCACAATTAACATATCAAAGAACCTAGTGATGCACTCCAAAAAAAAACACATTACTATAAAATATCATTTTGTCAGAGTATTGGTGTAGGATAAAGAAATTAGATTGGAATATGCCCATACAAAAGAATAGATCGCAGACATATTTACCAAGCCATTACCTCAAGATGCATTCCTTTATCTAAGAGGTAAGTTAGGGGTCATTCCCCTATCTGAAGCTTACTAAATGAAGTTTTAGTGATGTATCAACAAGAACCAAGTTGAAGATCAATCAGTTTATGCAACATAGTCAAGAGAATATTGCATATGAATTAGTACTTAAGATACATTGATACTAGTTTTGTATATGTTTTCTTTGGCATGTGTTGTCAAAGAGGGAGAAGTATACTATCATATATTTCTAAAAAAAAAAAATTTCATTTTAAGAGGGAGAAGCTATGTAATTCCTTTAGAGAGGGAGATTACTGCATATATGAAAATATTTTGGTGAAAAATATAAGAGGGAGAAAATTTCTGTCAGAGAAAGTCTTGTTCTCAAATTTCATTGTGCTATGCCATGTTGTGTTGCCACTAATGCAAAAGAGGGAGATTTTTGGATACAATTGTCTAATTGTGTGTTGTTTTTGGTGTTACACAAATGTCATACCAGTTGACAATTAGTGCTTACCAAGCTCACTTGGTCAACAAGATAATTTTCCTTATCAAATGAGCATTCTTGAAGTTTATTCTGTGAAGATAGTGTCTACCAAGCTCACTCAGGCATTGGAGGAAATTATGGCAGAAAATAGTGTTAAACAAGTTCACATGGTTAATGAAGGAAAGTTGGACAGAGTGAGTGCTAACTGAGTTCACTTGGTTACTAAAGTATTTTTGTAAGTTCACAATGTTAACTGAGCCTCTATTAGTTAACATAGGAAATCATCTTAGAACTAGTGTTTACTAAGCTGGGTTGGCTAATGAAGGATTTTTGTTGTTTTGGCATATGAAGATTAATTATTTCAAGTATTGGTTCTATCTAACTATGGTAATGATTATTGGTCATTCTAATTTGTATTGAGCCAACTTGACAATCTAGATATAATAAATATAAGGTCAAGTTATGATTTTCAAGTGTGTGCAAGTGTGTTGATTGAATTGAGAAGAAAAGAGTGGAAGTGAACTTGAAGAACAACCATATATCCTTGTGGAGCAGAAAAGTAATATTCGATCAGGATAGATCAAGCTTAAGAAAAATAGAGATCTAGATTCAACAATTTAGTTGCATCACAATTAGCTCATTTCATTGTTACTCTCTAAGCATTGTAGCAGTAATCTAAAATCACTTAATAGAGTTGGTTTAACAACTAGTTCTAAATCCTCTAACAAGGTAATAGTTCCATTGAATTATTTTAAGACCTCTCAGAAGGCCACTCCTGACAGGGTGTTTAAATCCTCTAAAAAGGTCACACCTAACAGTGTATTTTATTACCTTTACCTTGGTTGGCTCCTAATAGGGCTCACTTCAGAAGAGTGAAAAGCAATAACTAGTTACATTGTTAGTTTTTCCCATATTGGGTTTTCACATTAAAAATCTAGTGTCTCATGTGTTCATTTCTTTTCTCTCATGATTGCAATATTAGATTTACTAAAGTAATAGAATAGAATAGTATTAGTATTAGATTTGCTAAAGTATTAGTATTAGATTTGCAATCCAAGACTAGATAAAATGCAATTCAATCAAATGCAACATGAAGAATAGAAACATATAATTTTAAATCATTTTAATGGGTAGAGATTAGATTTACATCTATAGTTATCTTGGTTTATAGAGTTCATGTAGAATGAATCTTACAATTTTAAGGTTAATATGCTTATCACTAACTATTTATATGCAATCTAATAGCATATGGAAAGGTTGGTATTACAAAATTCTGTATGACATAGTTGGAAATTATTTAGTATTATTTTTCTTTCATGGAAGAAGAATACAAATATTTTTGATAATCAGTTTTGTTAATTTCTCTATATTATTTCTTCATTATAGATTTGAAAACCAAGTCTGACACCTATATTTGAATATTGGGTTTTTGGAAAAGAAAGAGGAGTTTTTGTATGAAGATAGTACCAAACAACAAAACCTTGGCCACAAGGAGTAGAAGAGTAGACCAATAAAGAAATAGAGGTCATTATGGAAATGGATGAAAAAGAAGAAGAAAGAATTAATTAAGAATGAGTTTCAGAAAATGTTTTAAGAGAAAGATGAATTTGGTGGGAAACTTGAATACACAAGATCTAGAAAATGCATATGCTAGTAAAAATGAGGCAAATACTCAAAGGTCATGATAAATAATACCTAAAATACAAATGGGAAAATTGGAGATTAGAATTTTAGTCAAGAAAAGTGTAAAATGCAGATGCTACTGATGAGAAATATATATGAAGCATAATCATTACAAGGAGAACAAAAACCAACATTCTATCTAGAACTTGAACTTGTGCTGTGATTCTGAGGATAATGTAGATAAAAATGAAAATTAGATTTAGTTGGGATTGAATTAATTGAGAGAGGAGAAGGGAAATAAATTTGGGAATTGAAAATAGCTTAGGCATATGGATGTGGGCAGAAGTGACAGGGGTTATGGATAAGTATGTAGCTACTATTGTCCATTTGTTGGAGGCTCTAGATATTGGCAAATGCTTTTATATGGAGAACATGAAAAACTATATGATAAGTAGGTCATGCAAATTGTAGTTTTCCTAGTGTGTACAAATGTAGGGTAATAGTATCACCAATAGCATTGATAGTAGGCGAGAAGCTAATTTGTTCTACTTTAGTCCATTTTCTAGTGGCACTGGAATAGTCTCTAAATTTTCTCTTGCCATAGACCAAGACTCTACAAAGTTTCCCAATGTAGTAGGTCCTCAAAAAAAATAGAACTGTGGTTAAGATTATAGCAACAAAACCAAAAATAAAAATTTTAGAAATTGATACGCTATTTGCAGTAAAAAAATTTCCTAGGATTTCAAAATGAAATTGCTCCTATGATGATGTTAATGGCCGTTGAAGTGCTTCTAGCCAAATTAATTATTAGAAATGACAAAAAAATACAATAAAAAGAGGTGAACTTCCATAATGCACGATATGTATGCAAATTGTAGAACCTAAAATTAAACAGGTATGCTATATAGAAGTACACCACATTTCTCAAGATACAGACAAGACACCAACCTTTCATTTTCTACTTAATATTTTGAACAAATAAATAAAATATGACTAGACAAAATGAAGATAACCAATACAAAATGAGAAATTTCTAATCAAAAAATCACTTTAATAGAAAAAATTGTATAGACCATAGTGTAAGTAGAGATTGTACAATTTTTGAAAGAGGTGCAAAAACAAAATGCCAAGGAATCTCAAGTGTGTCTTCCACATAATCATCTTACCAAATTCTAAATGTGCCCAATATGTGCAAAAATACCTAACAAAGAAAAAAAATGTCCATAGGACACAAATATTTAGAGAATTAGATAAAACATTACAACAAGAACGAGCACGATGCTCATTTCTAAGCCACACCAAAATTTGAGGGTACCAAATAAATAACTAACAAAATCTTGAAAGAGGAATTTTGGGTAATCAAAAACCCCTAACCCTAATTGCTAATGATAACAACAATAATGACAAAACAACCCAAAAAAACAAAAACATTTGCTTCTTGACTAAGCCCTTTTGACAAATCAAAGATTAAAGAGAGAAGAACATCATATGAATGGATTTTGAAGTTGAAAAGGTGGTCAGGTATGCTTCCTAGCCTATTGAACCCTAAGAGACAAATTAAGATAGTAAGAGTGCAAAAATTAATGCAAATTAAAGATTTGAAGAAGTATACCTTCCAAACTGTGGCCAAATTGAGAGAAACTGAGAGATATATTTGAAAAGGACAACCAGAAGTGAGGAATTTTCTGGAATGCTAAAGCATTAAGAATGATGATAATAAGGAAACCCCATCATGAACGAGTAATTTAAGAAAACAAGCAATTGCTGAGGCCCAGAAATGTCAGTGAACCATGCGAAGGGGCACATATTGTGAGGTGTACGAAGAACAGGTGGAATGTCATGTAGGACTTTTCATCTCAATTTCTATAACTAATAATGAAAAGACTACTTAAAAAATAATCTTCGACCAATAGAAAGTGGTGAAAAATCAGAGGGAAAATAGTGATAAATGAAAACATGATATCAAGGTGGATTTTAGTGGGATTCATTTAATTGTTTCCCAAATATCGACACAACAACTAATTTAGAGATGCAGTGAAAACATTAGTCCCCGCCTATGGGTGGTAGGGACTAATAATATAAGTAAAATATGTTATGAGATACCATTCATTCTTAAGATTTTTATGTCATTTAGATCATATTGATTGATGAAAAATGATAGCATACAAAGGAGAATGAGCACAATACAACACAATCGACTTTTTTCTAGTTGTTATGATTTCCTTTATGTTGAGGGTTTTCTCCTATTCTAAATACATTTTAGAATATATAATTTTTATCTAAAGATAGATATGTTAATAAGATTCATAGTCGCTTCTATAGATAAAGAAGACACTATTCATGAATATTTTAGTGGTAACATGTTATAATAAGATAATAATTATACATTTGATGAATTAAAATGTCACATTTGTACTCTCAAAACATAATTTTTTGACTTCTAATATATTAAAAATATAAATTTTCTAGAGAAATTGACATTTAACTGCTTAATTAATAAGTCTTTGATAAGCCACCCTAAATGCATGACAAAACATGAGTTTTTGACATAAATTTACATTTTAGTTATTTGATTATTGAGCCTTTGATAAGTCAACCTTACATAAATATTCAACCCTTGCACTTGTAAATCACCATTGCAAATTTATACTAATGGGGCAAACACTTAGAATATAAACAATGAAGCAAGGAAAATATGGTCAAACTATAATAAATAAGATTAAAGTTGAAACATATATCCCTTACAACTGCAAACAATCATTGTACCTTTATATTAATAGGATGACCACTTTAAAACAAATCAATGAAGCAAGAAAAAATTAAAAAATAAGAATAATAAAGATTAGTTTTGAAACATGCATATCCTACACTTGTAAATCATCATTGCATCTTTAAATTAATGAGATGGCCACTTGAAATACAATCAATGAAGTGGAAAATTAGCAAAATCAACGAAATCTTAAAAATTAGGGTTGAAATCTATATCTAAAATGATTGGTCTTCAAGATTTGATTCTCTATATTATAACTTATAAATTATTTATATATTATATTAATCTTATCTACATTCTATCATAAAAATATTAATCTTTCATGTTATGATTGACTATAACAATAGAAAATCTTCTATAAAAATTAATGTATGTGCATGTGGGAATGTGTATACATATATGTGTATATAAATGCATTTATGTATGTTGTATATATACATATATATGTATGTATGTATGTATATGTATGTATGTATATACATGTGTGTGTGTGTGTGTGTGTGTGTATCTACACACACACAATTCTAGAAAAGAAATCTATGCATATGTGTGATTAATACTTTTACTATAATATGAAAGTAATATTATGAAGACTTATATGATGTATACATAGATAATGGTTAAATTTTTAATAGTTATTTTGAAATATTATAATTAAATTTATCAACACAAATGTATAATTTTAATTATTTGATCATGAAAGCTTTGAAAAGATATCATTACATATATGTTAAGCCACCATTAGACCTTAATATAAATAAGGTAGCCACTTACACTATGAACAAAGAAGCAAGAAAATTATAGTAAAAAATAGATTATTAAAGATTAGGATTGAAACAAAAATCCCCTACATCTATAAATTGTTTTTGCACCTCTATATTTAATTGGATAACCACTTTAAATATGACTAATAATGAAAGAAAAATATAAATTAAATTAAAAAGTTAAAAATTACGGTTAAAAAATATGACTATTAGAATCAAACTTTAAGATTTTATCCTCTTTTTGTAACTTTTAACTATAGTTTTATATTCTATTAATGTCATCCACTTTAACATATATCTTATTCACCTCTTATCTTATATATTTGAATTAATATAAAACATGATAGTAGTCTTATATATTGGTAATAATGCTCATATAAATACAATATTTTTAAAAAAAAATTTGCTATTCTCATAATTTTATAATTTGGTATGTTTCCTTGATTTATGAACTTTTTAAGACTTTCTAGATGAGTTTTTATTTGTTTTAAATTAATTTATTGAGAAAAGAATTAGGAAAATGATGGATTTATTAAGAAGTGAAGATATGAGTATGAGAAAAATAGTGAGTGGATTGGAGAGAAGAAAGTTGGTAATATAATAGTCTGCATTAAAAGAGGTGAACGAAATTTTCATTAAAGAGAATATGATGGTGCCAACAAGAGTTTGAGTCCACTTTTTGGCCAAAAACTAGAACCATTTTCTTTATTTTCTCAAATTTAACATGTTTGACAAGAAAATTTGAAGCACTTAGAGATTGAATCTCAAAAATGTCAATAATAGTAATCATATTACTCAATTTATACATTCGAAATATGTAGTTTATTGAAAAGCTAAATGGTGCAAACCAAAACTTAATAGATCTTGTTATAAACCATTTTTTGAAGAAGTCATCTTTGTCACACATCAATATGATATAAGGAGCTGAGTTATTTGTATACAATTGACATGAACATGTAGATCATGTTTGAATGAAGGAAATAATATATGTAGCACAATGCACATCTAAACCAATGTCATTTCAACAAAATTTCTACTAAAATGATCTAACTAACGTGTTTAAGAAAGAAACAAAGAATGCTTATAATAAGTCATCTAAGAAAAAAAAAATTTGAACATATTATTTTTATCCTCAATATCGTAAATAAAAAAGTAGTCACTGATAAAATGGCTATTCCTCAATTAGCTTTGAAATTTGGGAAGAGTAATTCCCTTTACTAGAGAATGAAAAAATGTAATGACTGCAAGTTAGCCAAAAGCTTCAAAAGTGAGAAAATTGAGAGATATAAAGAAGTAATGCTTCTTTAATATAATTAAAGGGTCCAAAAGACTGATAAATTCTAAAATATTTTAACTTAGGTGAATACAAATAATATTTAATAGAAAATACACATTTCTTTTAAGAAAACTAAATTCATCATGAATTGGTAATGTACTCTCACTAAAATTAACTCAT
The DNA here is from genome assembly GCA_028749045.1 of Cupressus sempervirens. Lineage (NCBI taxonomy): Eukaryota > Viridiplantae > Streptophyta > Pinopsida > Cupressales > Cupressaceae > Cupressus > Cupressus sempervirens. Next base: position 170,817,213 of record CM053784.1, read on the forward strand.
TTATAATTAGTCATTAATAAAGAAGAAAAAGTAATAATTTGCAATAAAAATAACCATGATTGTAAAAGTGGTTATAGTTATGGTTGAAGAAATTTAAATAAACATACAAATTTCTGAAAACCAATGCAAATTATTCCATTCATTAAAATAATTATAAACACTTGTTGACTAGGTGATCAAGGACCAATTGACCAAAGGATCATAGAAAAAAATGAATTAAATTTCCTTCATTCATAGAGGCATTGAATACATCAAATATTATTAATCCTTATGGCCCAATTCTTCAAGTGAATTATAAATTCTTGAATAATCATGCAATTTTTTTTATTGACATCTAGGTCTAACTTAGGCCTTAACTATAATTCTTTCCAACTCTTCATGAAAGCACAAGGATCAATTTCCAACCCTTCACCCTTTAATTTTAACCATTGATGCATATAATATAAATTAATTATATTTTATTCCAACTTTAGCAAGATACTCTCCTACTATGATGTATTATGTGGCAACTTCAATCTGAATGGAAAATTCTTGGGTTCTAGCTCCTTCAAGCCTTTTATAAGACCCAGTTTTGATTTATTATAAATCAAGTTATTTTGATATGTAATCCTTCTACAACTTAAAATTTTGGATGAATAACTTTTTCTTTAAAGATAATAGTCTTCTAATCTTATTGACCATGAATTCTTACAAGTTGTATCTCCTTTTTTTGGACAATGATTTTAATTCATCATGAGGCTATAAAAAATCCCCAAGTCTTCTAGTTGTATTATTAATTCCTTTGACCTTAATCTCCTCCAAGGAATATTAGTTTTATCTTTTCTTGGACGTGGTTTGACACTATCGAATAATTATTCCTTTTGGATTCTTTGATCTGCTTCTTTTGATAGTTGAATTCACCTTTTTAGAGATGACATTTCCATTGATAACAAGATTATCTTTTTCCTTTCAACTTGGACTACATCCTTTTCAAAACTAGGTATTTCTTCACACATAGTGACTGACACAGAAACCTTTTTTTGTTATGGTAGTTTTCTTGTGACAAGACACAATGACTTCCTCTTTGAAGAAAATGGAAACTTCATTAACTTTTATTTTCTACTTTTATTGTAGCACCTATATCTTCTTCTATTTAAATTTTTTTACCATGTAATCATGATTGAAGAGGTTGTGACAATAAATAAATAAAATGAAATATAAAAAAATGACTCAAAAAGTTTATAAAATATTCTATTCATTCACAATAATTATACACATATCTTGATCGAGTGATCAAGGCTAAACTAGTCAATAGATTATAAATAAAATATTCATTACAAATACCTCAATATATACATATGTCTTGAAAATATCAAAGATTTGAATATTTTATCATGCAATTCTACATCAAAATGAAAAAATCTAGACTGGTCATGTAGCTTCATGCCAATACTATTTTAGACAACTATTTTTAGCTTATACATTAACTCTTATTCTTCCCACTAACACTTCATGCAAACTAGAGAAATTAATTTCCAACTATCATTGTGGAAATTTGACTATGATAGGACTAAAACAAAGTCTAGTAGCATTGGATTTATTTATTATTTTTATTCAGATTCTTTAATGGTGATGAGGATTTGGACCTAGGAATTCACCTCTTACATTGAAGGTTTAGGTTCATTTTTCTCTCTTTCACTAATCTAGATTGCCCATTTTCTAAATGTCAGTTTCCCCTTTATATGAGTCAACTAATTTGAAATTCACATAAAATATCTCAATTATACTTATTTTAGAATTGGAAAACTAAAATCACACTACTACAAAGAGGGGTGTTTAAAGACAAAATTTGAGACAAACATATATTGTCTTATAGAGACAATATATTAAGACAACATCTTAAGATGTTCAATCCAAGACATATTGGAGACAATACACGACTTTCTTTTTGTCTTGAATGAAGATAATTTATTGAGAATTTATCTTCAAGCACCTCTCCCTCTCTTTCAACACTCTCAATCTTGCCTCTAATATTCCTAGAATGCAAAAATGAAAATTTTCTCACTTCACCATAATATTTCATACAACCTAAAAATGAGATTTCTTTCCAATCTCTTTGCTGGAATATTGAATTATCACAATACTTTTAGATTTGTCAATAGATAATAATCTAATAATAAATAAAACTTTCAAGAGTTAATAATCCAATACAAAGTAAATAGTTAATTTTTTTCTTATAAAATGATGTACAATAATGACAATGAAACCAATGGATTTCTTGTGCATAGAACACTATGAAGTTTAGTACTAAAGAATTGTATATCACTACAATTCATTTTAGTTTGTAGATGTCAGTCTAGAAATAAAAAAATAAAATAAAAATGCCAAGATTATTCCTCTCAGTAATCCTAGAACATAATACATTATCTTTGAACATACATTATTGTGGGAGTTTTTGATCTTGCCACGTGGCATCTCTAATACATTGAAAGATATCAAATTGTAAAAATCAAAGGTAGGTTCATCCAAGAGAAATATTATAGGGTCATATATCATCCACTTCTATTGAAACATTCCTCTAAAAAATTGGCACTCCTCTAATATTTTCATCATAAATTTATTTATTTGAGCCATGCGGAGACTAATTTACATTAGAAGAGATTCAACCTTGGTTTTTTTCACCTCATTGAGTGTGGAAGCTTCAATCTTGCACTAAACATCAAGGTTCTTTTAAAAATCATTTATCATTAACCATAATACACATCTAGAGAGTCATGCTTCTTCCTGTTGAGCTAGAAGGTCACTTGTTTGAGTTTCCTACATTATAGAAGAGAGAGTTTGGTCATAAGTTATTCCTATAGATACAAATTATTAAATTGTAATAAGCACTAATTTGTGAGATGGACTCTTGCTCACTTTTCTTTTCATTGCCTAGTTGCATAGGAATATGACCCATAATTAAAATGCTGGAATAGTTTGTGGTTTAAGTGGATAATTTCTTATCTGAAAATGTAAGAAGATTTTTACAACTAAAAAAAAAACTAGAATTGTAATGGTTTTTGAATGATTGATCTGTTGGTTTCATGTAAGTTTTATTCTAACTAGAATTTTTCTCTAAACTAGTACAAATTTGCAAATTCTAGAGCTCATACATGACATTACAAGTTGCTTAAAAATTAAACAATAATGCAATGAGATATCATTCAATATTGATGAAAATAATAAAATTGAACTATGATTTACTTATTAGAACATTGAAACTCAAAATTATATGATAAAATCTTTATTCTCAGTTGCATGTGTATCTTCACATAAGCTTGCATTACAACTTGTAATTGGAAAAACCCATTAAATCTATTGAATTGATGATTCTTATATAAATATATATTTTTATGAAGAAACCTATAAGAAAATATTTAATTTTTAACATGTTACCCTATTTTCAGTATGCCATGTCTAAAATAACCACTTGTCGATGCAATTGTCCAACAAGATTTTTCAACCAAACAAGAAGCATTTCATATCCTTCATGTTTATCTAATAGGCTGAAAGAAAGATGAGACAAAAAAATTTAGATTAGAAGAATTAAAAAAATTGTGAAGAGAATGAAAAGAAGAATATAATTATAGTATTTTACACACCAATGGACAATAATCTATTCAATAAAAGAAGAAACCTATTCATGAAAAGAAAACAAGAAAAATGAAAAGAAAGACTTCTTATAAATAGACCATTGAGGAAAAAATTGTGACAAGAATATATAATAGAAAACATACAATCTATCTTCAAGTTCAAGGAGTCAAGAAGTTTATAAAATGTGACATATTCTTCTTACTACATACATGATGTTTAAAATTAGAATTGTATTTTATCCATCCTTTTCCTTTGCATCCTCTTTCTATGAGGAACTATTCTAAATATAGGCATGAATTCTTCATCACATTGAACACCATCATCATTATTGTTTCTTCCTAACTAACTGAAATTCAAGGATTGTTTCATGTTGAGATTCAGGTTTAATAGTTGAATCATTGCATGCAACTGACAATTCAACATGTTCCTTTATCTCATCTTCATGCTCACTATTGGATGCTTTTGAATTTTTGGGTTCCTATAAAAGGTAAAAAATTACTTATTAAAATAACATAATACTTGTAGTTAAATCATTGCATGCCAAAGAATATTATAAAAAGATTACCTTTGATTCTTGAACAATGACTAATTTCTCCCCTTGGTCTAGCAAGTGTTGGCAAAGTCCATGGGAACCATGTAGTGAGGCATATTATAAGTCCTCCTTTGAAACCTCCATGCAAAATTGGTGAAACTACTTAAAACAAATATAACCAGATTTAGAAGGTATAATTACTCATAAGATATAATCAATTCAACAATTTATCAACAATTTTTCATGAAAAAGATAATACTGAAGATTGAATGCTACTATACCCACTAGATCCTAATCTATGGGATCTAATCCTTGAAACCCTAGCTTGGGTTTCTTTTTTTGTATCTCAAAGAATTCTTTTAGATTCTCCTTGTGTAGATGGAAAATATTTTTGATTCTCATGCACCTTCCTCTTGAATTTGGAATCTTTGATAAGTTCAAGCCATGTTTCTGGGTTTGTGATCCAAGCTAGACATGGATATCTCAAGTCTTTTTTAGCTTGCTCCTTAGATTATCTCATTTGGAATGAATGTAATATTGTGCAATTTTAGAAATAATGTCCTCATTGAAACCAAGATCTCTAAATTCTTCTACAAAATCTTTAAAGTTGGTCTTTCATAGCATTTTCTTTCTTTCTCCAATCCATTTGAATTGTGTTACCAAATAGATTCTCTGCATGATGATAAATAAAATGATACAATTTCATACCCATTTCATCCTTCCAGACATTTCCTCAAGAGGAGAGTAGTATTGTAACTTCTTGCATCACTTTTGTAGTAACTAAAGATATTGTTGATGTCTTAGGTGTTAAGGTAGATGTCCTTTTAGATATATCAACCACTTCTTGATTTCTTTCCTGTATTTACAATGAGATTGTAAAATTGTTAGAAACCCAACCATAATATGCAACTATTTTCAGCTTTAAAATAATATCTCAAGTAAATTTAGAGTTAAGGGAATTCATGATAAATAAGGAAGATTTATCTTACTAAACAAAAATTCAAGTTAGCAATACTAATACTTTCAAATAAGATATTCTATTTAAAGGTCAACAAGTCCACAATGGGGAATTAGAAAAGATTGAGTGAGGAAGAAACAACAAATAACATTAGTGGAAAAGAAATGGATGGTATGGGTAGTGAGCCACAAGTTTGGAGAAAGAAATGAATTCTAGAATCATAAACCAAAGAAAGTTAACACAAAAATGTTTTAGACATTCATCCAAGTCAATATAGTCCTTAGTAAAGTTACGATAACAATAGATAAATAATATATTTGTAATAAATATGAACAAGATATTTAAAGGAAATAAAAAGATAAAAGATAAGTTAAACATGTCAAAATAATAGAAATTGTGGTCATACCTTCAAATACAACTATGTAATGATAGATACAACAAGTAAATGAGAAAAAAGAATAAAAGAGTGGTAACTTTCAATTAAACGATAAAATTTTGTAGTTATATTTTTATAGGAGTAATTATATCTTAACAAGATGTGTAGTATAAGGTTTATACCATATAGAGGTGTTTCAGAACAAAAAATGGTGCTATGCACTAAAAATCACAATTCTAAAATATAAAATACATTAATCTAAAAAAAAATATGAATTGTTAAAGAGTAATTAGATAATACTTCTAGATATTTTTACCTGTTCAATTGAAGAAAGCCCCACACTCACCGATAAAATGCTCTCACATAACTCAATTTGTTTAAGTATCTCTTTCCTCATTTTAGCATTCTCAAGAATTGCTTGTAGGATCTGTTGATGTGTGTTTTATGACTCACCAAATAGTAGAACAAAATACCAAAATATCTTATCCTCTCTTGAATAAAGTCTTGTGTATGCTAAGATTGCTAGAAGATCATACAATGACTTCAAGGTTCCTTTAATGCTAGTTCTTGATTGTGGATAAGATCAGTGGTTGATGTGATTTGTTGATGATTGTTACCTTTGGTTTTACTGCAAAGGATTTAGATTCAAACGCATAGCTTATTCAACGGTTAGTCTCAGAGTTGGTATTTTAATGCTACGACCTGCGAGTTTTCTGGCCGATAGATCTAAGAGATATCGACGGTTGGCACCATCGCGCTATAAAGAAAATGCACGATATTTATGATAGCACGACGACACCCTATTGACATGTTGCAGGGGTGGGTCTAGCGTTCGGCAGGTCAAAAAAGTTCTTTGATGCCTTGGCGCTATGCCGCTATTGCAAATTGGCTAGAAAACCTCTATAGCGACATAGTGCCCGGCGGAAATAGTCACGGCGGTGAATTTTGACGATCAGCAGAATCAGTTGTTGCGGCGATGAATTAGGAGAAACCATGTGTGCCAGGTCAGAGTTCCTGTCGGTACAGCTAACACAATCGGGGCTTACGTTCACCACCGTCAGATCAGCTCGGATCAACGGTAAGCGCCATCGCGCTATGGAGGACTTGTGCGAGGGTTATGACAGCGACATCGTGCCCTGGTGATGCATGTCAGGTGGGGCCATGTCCCAAAGCGATGCCAGGTGTATCGACATGGAGGGCAGAAGCATGAGGTACGACGAGTCCTCACGAGCGTCGGATTTGGTCGCATCAACGGATGGCCCCATCTTGCTATGGCGAAGATGTGCAGAATTTATCATAGTGACATTGCGCCCATCCGCCACATGGATCGACATGGGCTAGGTCTCACCAAGGATTGCCAGGTGTCATTCAGAGTTTGGTCGCAGATCGTAGAGTACGGCAGGTCGGAAGCTTCATGGTGGTGGACAAACAGGTTTCAGAGCTCGGAGGTTTCAAAAAATGGCGAGGTGCCATGGTGCCAATGGAAAACCAATGCATTTTTCGATGGCGACATAGCGCCCAAATGGAAAGTTCACCGTGGCAAGGAAGGATTAGGCAGATGGGTCCCGTCGGTACTCTGCAACGCAATTTGTCAGCCCGGTGTCAAGATAGCGAATCAAATGGGGACACGTGTAAGTCTCAGGACACGCTCTCAGTGAGCACTATGGCGCTATGGGAATTTGGCCTCGATTTTTGCATAGCGACATGGTGCCTAGCTGACATGTGGTCGCTCTGCGGATCAGGTCTTGGGTTGCCAGCTAGTCTTCATCGAACCAAATAAGGAGGTGCCATGTGTGTGAGTCGGCGCACGGCGTACAACGGGCCCAGTAGTCTCAGCATGAATGGCGAGTCTTCACGATCGTCAGATCCGCAAGGATCTACGACTGGTGTTGTCTCACTATCAAGACTTACTCGAGAATTAACATCGGCGACATAGCGCCCGTGCACCACGTGTCCTGGCGGGGCCACATTCCATGCTGCTGGTGCAGTTAGATTTAAGTGACCAACAGACCAACGAGGAGATGCCACGTATCAATGGGCCCAGTGAATCACAAAAAAAGGAGGGTCGCAGGAGGGAGAGTTTTGTGACTCTCGAATTGGAAAGGATCGACGGCAGGCGCCATCTCGCCATGGTGAAGCTGCGGGTTTTTTAGCATAGCGCCTTGGCGTCCTTTTGCCACGTGTTGGTGGGATCAAGTCTCGCCAAGATGCGTCGTTGAGGTGGTGCCAAACAAGATGGGCCCAATCACAAATTGGAGGGTCCACGACAAATCAGGAATTGCCACATATGCCAGGTCAGGGCACGAACATGTCGTGGGACCAGTTTCTTGACGCAACCAACATGTTGCAGAGGTGGGTTCTACACCGTCAGATCTACAGAGATTAGCGGCAAGCACTATCTTACCATGAAGAAACTGCGTTAATTTTATGATGGCGACATAGCGCTTGTGCGCCACGTGTCCTGGTGGAACCATGTTTCATACATTTGGCATAGTAAGGACTAAGCGATCATCGAACCAATGGGGAAGTGCCACATGTGCCGCGGGCCTAGTGATTTACAAGGGAAGAGATTGTAGAATGACGAGTCTCCATGATCGTTGGATAGAGGCCGATCGATGGTAGGTTCCATCGTGCTATGGCGGAGATGTGCAAGGGTTATGTTGGCGACACAGCGCCTTGTCGACACGCGTCCTGTCGGCGCAGTCTAGGATGGCGGTTGGCGGTTAGTGTAATCGTCACCATCATGATAGTATTCAGGGTGGCGCGGTTAGTCCAATGAAGGGTGGTCGACCATGGGAGGACCTCTAGGTGGTGAAATAAAGAAATGCAATTGGCCCGCGCAGCCTAGTTGATGCATAGGGAGCCTGGTTGACCTTTTGACCTCGACGGATTCATGAACTAGGAGGCAAGGATAATCAATTTTGTCATGCGATCTGATCTCCATGATCAATCTCGACCTACCAAAGTAAATGTAAAACACAGAATGACACTCCACCCACCCATTGATCCATCTACCATCAGAGTGCAGTTATGGTGTCGTTTTCAGTCTTCTCAGGACATTATTGGCAAAAGAGATCAAATTTTTTAGAGATTTTTTCCATGATTGTCTTCTATGGTACTCAATGGCAGGTAGTTGCAGGGTCATGACAGCCAAGAAGATCTTAGTTACACCTAAACTATAAAGGTAGATTTTGTACATTTTGTAAGGGTCGACTCTTCTTGATTTTCTCGGCTGCTGCTTGCAGACTTGTAGTGAAAAATCCCTTTGTCTCTGAGCTAGATAAACATCATGTATCATCTCTTTTAGCCATCAACGTGTATGTGTATCATTTTGCCTCTCGTTGATGCATTGTTGAGATCTATGGTCTGCATACTGTATCTATCTTTGGCCTATTGAATAATACACGAGTGAAATCTTCTATTCTTGGTGTTATTCAGTTGGTTTCCTAATCTGTATGTGGTTGTTGGTCGATATAAGTCTGAATGAGTGTATGACCTTGAATGTTACCCTAGTTCTGTAGTGCATATATGGGCAGAAGATGAGTCTGAACACTCTGTTTTGGTGCATCACCGCCTTAGATTAGACTAGGTAGATTTGCTTTAATGCTCTCTTTCTCCCTTTCCCTTTTAAGAATAGATAGGTGCGCCCTGACAGTAAGAGGAAGTCGGCCTTCTCCGGAGACTCAACCTCGTAGTTCAAATCCCACAGCTTGGAGGTTGTTTCCATGTTTCACTAGTTTGTCCTCGCGCATAGGCCTTGGACAAGGGTGCAAACCTAAGTGACAACAATTTTTAGCATGCCCGGTGGGACCCATATCAGAAGATTTTAGGTCTACTGGTGTCAAGAAGAAAGAATTCTAGAGATAAATGCTAAAGAAGTAGTGCTGGCTTCAGTTTTCAAGCCTTCAAGAGGCTGATTCTTCAAGTACTTGGCGACTCTGAACATCAAAAATTCTAGTTCTAGACCAAGTTTGCAGTGATTCATGCCCAGGACTAAAACAAGGGCATCTTGTAGAGGTAAATTTCAATATCAAGAGCTTTCTCTTTCAAATCCTAGGAGAAGAAGGACTAGAACTTCATTATCACCAGTTAGGTGTAGAATAACAGTTGAAATACTTGTAAGATCTATCTCTACTCCCCCTACTATTCGAACTCAGCCTAGATTGCCATCAACACTCATCAATAGAACACTTTTTTATATGGCATAGCCAAGAGTTCATGCTTTTTCCACCTTTAACGGTGGAAGTCCTCTGTTGTTAGCCCAAAGACACGATATACCAGTATCTGCACTAAAAAGTATACCTAATTTTACTGGTGAAACTTCTATTTCCCCTTTAGAGCATATCCAAGAGGTAGCGAATGTTTGCAATATTCATGGTATTACAGAAGATGATGTTGCCGTTAGACTTCTAGCCTCATCTTTAAAAGGAAAAGCATTATAGTGGTATAGAGGCTTAGCTCATGGTTCCATAACTGATTGGGATGGACTAGGAGCAGGATTATGCAAACATTTTGAGGATAAGAGTGACCATTTGTCACTACTAGAGCAGCTGACTACAATAAAAAGAGCCCCCCATGAATGTATGACTAATTTTAACTACAGATTCCAAAAGACATGGGATAGAATACCTACTATAGTGAAACCTACCCTTGGTAATGCCTTCTTGCATTACCTTAGAGATTTCAACAGTGACATTGCCACTACTATCCAAACTATGGGAGGAGATACATTACCAAATACTTATGAGACAGCTATAAAAGCTGAGAATATCCTAATACAAGGTGGAAAGTTGGCTCCAAGGCCTCCTATGCCTTTCTTTCCTGATGTTCCCAACCACCAACCAGCAATAGCCCCTCTTCCTACAATTTCTATGCCACAAGCCCTTACTCCAGTTCCCCAAGCTTCCACATCCTCAAACGGAATAGAGGAACTCAAGGAAATGCTCCAAGGTCTAGTGCTAAATACAGATAAAAGAGAGAGGACTCTGGATAAAAAATTGCAAGAGCAAGGGAAGGAGTTGAAGGACCAAGGGAAGAGATTAGAGGATAGTTTTTCTCTAATACAAAAAATGAGTAACAAGGTGGTGGCCTTAGAAAGGAAGCAAGCCCAAAGTGACAAGCCCCCCCAATTACAACATCAGGCTCTAAGTGGTGGTAGGCCTCCTAATCATTGGAATGGCTCTTTTGATCAGAATAGGCAAAATAGTCATGCTGCTACTTCAAGCTCAAATCAAAGTAGAGCTTTAGTTCCTCAAAATAACTTAGCCCAAGATCAAGACTTCTGTCCTTCATGTAACTATTCTTATACCTACTGCCTATGTCAGAAAGCAGAATCTTATTTGGCCCTAAATGTCTAGGAGTCCGCAGTAAAGCAATCACACAAGGAAGATCATCCCAAGGAGGCCTCATATGTTTAGAGGTAGGGTGATTGCTCTTTTATGAATCACCAGATGGAGGAGCATTGTAATGTAAACCAGGATTCCGTTGCTCATAACACAAGAAGCAAGAGGAGAGCTATGGAACATACTGCCCCCCTTTCTCCTGAGTAGGCCTCAACTTCGAGTGTTATACCTCATACACAAAAAGAAAATGAGCAGACAAACACTTCACAACAGCAAAGGCAAGGTCCAAGAAAGGAGGATGCAAGTGATCCCTATGTTGCTCCATCTCAGCCTCTCATGGGTATAGCTCATAAAGTTTCTGCTAAAATTCCTAATGCACCCTTGAGTGTGGTAGAGAAAATGAAGAAAACCAATGTAAGCATTTCCATGTGGGATGTAGTTGCCACCATACCAATGCAGAAAAGGATGCTGCAGCAAGAATTGGAAAAGATTGAGCCCAAAGATTAATCATCTACCATGGAGAGTGACACTAGTTTAGTACAACCATCAGGTGACGTGGAGACAAATAAAAAGGTTAGACCTCCTCCATTCTATGTTTCTCTGATTATAGGGGGCAAGTTAGTCCATAATTGCATGATAGATTCAGGGGCTAGCAGCTCAGTAATGCCTAGGTGTGTTGCTGATGCTTTAGGAATGAAATATGAGCTCATTATTAGGGATGTGTTACAACTAGATGGGAGTACTGTCAAAACCGTAGGCATCCTTAGGAGTGTGGAAATGGCCCTACATGCATGCCCTGGTTGTACTGTGATTCAAGACATATCTGTTGCTAAAGTCAAGCCCTATTTTGCCATCTGTCTTTCAAGAGACTTCACTACCCAAATAGCTGGATTCATATCTGTTGATTGGTCTTATATGTCATTTAAGACTAGATATGGGGCCAACGCTTCAATTAGAGCAGAACCTCAAGCCCTTCATCACACTGAACCCTACACTCCCAACTTCATTAATATGAATTGCCCCATTTTGGAGATGGATGAAAATGACATAGTAAATGAGCCTGCCACCTCCATAGTAGAGATTCCTAATTTCTTCTTAGACAAGTGGGCAAGTACATGTCAGTTTGAGCCTATGTCGAAAACTCTTGAGACAGGCCTTAGTACATATTGCATAATAGAGAAGGAGGCTCAAGTTCCTGATCTTGTTAGAGCTAATGATGACATGAGTGGAATATGGAATATGTACTTTTATGGCTCAAGGAATAGAAATGGAGCAGGGGCCGGTGTTATGTTGATCTCTCCTGCACAAATAAGATACTACTTCTCTTTTAGGCTCTAATTTAGTTGTACCAATAATGTGGCCGAGTATGAATCTTTGATCCAAGGTCTCCTACTTGCCCAAAAGAGGGGAATTCAAGCCTTGAAAGTATATGGAGATAGTGATTTGGTAGTGAACCAAGTGAGAAATCAGAATATCACCAAAAATGGCCTGCTCAAGTCTTACAAACATAGAGTATGGGATTTTCTTGAGGGTTTCCAAGCATTTAATATCCAAAGCATTCCTAGGAAAGAAAACAAATATGCTGATAGACTTGCAGCAGTGGGTGCATCTTATGATGTGCCAAGGAATCTTGAGGAAGAGAAGAAGCAACAAATAAGGGTGGTAATAAGGCCCGCTATTCCTGATAATAATACTCATTGGCAGGTGTTTGAGTCTGATGAGTAGATTGTGAGTTTCTTGCAGAATGAAGCAGAATTTTCAGAAAGAAATCAGTCAAGACTACAAGATCAGTATGGTGATCAGATCATTCACCTTAGTTCCAACAAGTTGCCCAAGGGTCTCATTACCTTAGAGAGTGTCTTTAGTCCCGATGATCAGACAAGAGGCAAAGGAATAAATCTAGCTGCAGAAAAGGATGATCATGCTCCAGTTATTATTGCTGATGGAAAATCTCTTAACATGGGGAAGGTATGTTCTGAGGCTGAGCAAGAAAATTTCATTCATCTATGTCAAGAATTTAATGATGTGTTTGCTTGGTCATATGATGACTTAAAGGGGTTTGAGCCTAGTTTGTTTCAGCATACCATAGATTTAGTTGATAGGGTCAAACCAGTAAGGCAAAAATAGAGGCCAGTGAATCCCAAGATTGAACCCTTAATGAGGAAGGAACTATCCAAGTTGATTGAAGCTAACATAATTTTTCCTATCAAACACTCATCATGGGTGGCTAACCTTGTCCCTGAAAGGAAGAAGAATGGAGAAATCAGATTGTGTGTGGACTTTAGGGATCTTAATCAGGCTTCCCTTAAGGATCACCATCCTCTCCCTTCTATGGAGAAAATTCTGCCCAAGGTCAGTGGGTCAAGGAGGTTCTCTTTTCTTGATGGATTTTCTGGTTATAACTAAGTGTTGGTTAAAGAATCTGACAGATATAAGACAACATTTACTACTAAATGGGGCACCTATTCTTATTTCAAGATGCCATTCGCACTAACAAATGCAGGTGCCACGTTCCAAAAGGCAATGGAGGTAGCTTTCAAAAGATTAATCGACAAGTTTGTCTTAGTATACCTTGACGATATAACTGTATATTCCAAGAATGTAAAAGATCACCTTGATCATTTGAGACAGGTATTTCTAAGATGTAGAGAGTTTGGGGTTTCCCTCAACCCAGCCAAGTGTGTCTTTGCTATGAGCCAAGGAAAATTACTGGAACACATTGTATCTAAGGATGGGTTGACCATTGATCCAGAAAGAACAAAAGCCATACTTTCCCTTCCCCTCCCTAAACACAAGAAAGGGCTGCAAAGTTTCCTTGGTAGGATAAATTTTGTAAGAAGGTTTATTCCTAATCTTGCCATCATGGTGAAACCCCTCACAGCCATGCTTAAGAAAGATATGGTATTCTCATGGAACAAGGAGGGGAAGGAGAGTTTTGAAGAAATTAAGGTAGCCATAGCCTCAACCACCACTCTCATGAACCCAAATTTTGAGAAAGATTTCATCCTCTACACTTTAGGTGGTGAGTCAAGTGCTTCTGCTGTCTTGACTCAGACAAATGACAAGAATGAGGAGCAACCCATAGCCTTCTTTAGTGAAGGACTCAAGGAGTATGAAGATAAGTACAGCTTTTTTGAGAAGCAAGCCCTTGTAGTCATTAGAGCCTTGAAGAAATTTAGACACCTCTTATCCCACAATAGGATCCATTTGTTGGTGCCCCATGCGAGTGTAAAAGACTTCCTGTTAAGCAAGGACATCAGTGAAAAGAGAGCTGGATGGATCACTAGGGTAATGGAATATGATGTTGATATTTAGATTACCAAATTGGTAAGAGGGAGAGGATTATGCAAAGAAATGTTATCAGGTCAAGATTCAGATGAAGGGACTACTATGGTAATTGTAGAGCAGCAGGAGGAAGGAAATGTTAATGCCCCAAGGAGCTGGATGGATGACATGAGGAACTTTTTATCAGGGAATGGATACCCTCAGGGATTAGATAGAGCTAAAAAAAGACAATATAGACTGCAATCCATTCCCTATGTTGTGATTGATGATATCCTATTCAGGAGGGATTTTAATGGGACCCTGTTGAGATGTATTGAAGAAGATCAGGTTGAGAGGATGATTAAAGAACTTCATGATGGTCCTGATGGTGGCCACTTCTCTGCAAGAAAAACCACCATGAAGATCATGAGGGCTCGATATTATTGGCCATCTCTGTTCCATGATTGTTATAGGTATATGAGAAAATGTGAGTTCTCAGGCAAACAAAGACTTGCAGCTCTCCCTCTTCATCCTATTTAGGTGGATCATCCCTTCACCCAGTGGGGGTTGGATTTTATAGGCCCCATTAATCCTCCATCTAGTGCAGGTCACAAATGGATCTTGGCTGCTACCAATTATTTCACTAGGTGGATAGAGGCAGTTGCCTTGAAGGATGCTACAAAGCCATCAGTTGTTGAATTCCTTGATGGAATTGTATCTAGGTTTGGAGCTCCTTCCACTATCATCTCAGATAATGCCAAATCTTTTGTTGGAACCCAGATGTGTGCATGGGCAATGAGTCACAATATCTATTTGAGCACATCATCGAATTACTACCCGCAGGGAAATGGTTTAGCTGAATCTTCCAACAAAAATCTGATCGAAATCATAAGGAGAACGATAGAAGATAGTCAGAGGGTTTGGCATAAAGAATTAAGGACTACTCTATGGGCTGATAGGATAACACCCAAAAGATCTATTGGGAATTCACCTTTTGTGCTAGTATATGGTAGGGAGGCCAGACTCCCAATCTCGTTGGAATTCCCATCCTTGGAGTTGGCTCATCAGCTGGAATTGGTTGAAAATAGTCCCATGTCAGTGAGAATGGCAGAGTTGATTGAACTGGAAGAAAAAAGAAACAAAGCTATGCAAACCCTGGAGATACACCAGCAACAGATAAAGAAGAGTTTTGATAAGAAGGCAAGGGCCAGAATCTTCAGAGAAGGAGATTTAGTTCTCAAGTGGGACTCAGACAGAACAAAACCAAGAAGGCACTCCAAATTTGATCCACTATGGAGTGGCCCTTATCTGATCTCCGGTTGCAAACAGGCCAATGCGTTCTAGCTAAGTAGGCCAAATGGTGAAATTCTGCCCATTCCAGTCAATGGGATCCATTTGAAGCCCTATTTCTGAAGGATAGTGAATCCATGTACATAGTTAGCCTAGCTGCTTCCTGTTCATTCCTGTTGCAATAAGTGCACGTGCACATGGCTCACTTCTTGAGTCGCCAGTTCTTGAAGTTTTGACAAGTCTTAGGTTGCTGAGGAGGTCCTATTTTTTGTCTTCAATCGCAAGATAGAGCCAGAGTTCAAGGGTTTTTTTTAATGTTTTTATTTCCTCATTAAGGGTTAGGGTTTCTTGCAGGTCTCGGTTTCGTACCTTCCAGGCCCCCTTTTTTGACTCCATGGCCCAATGGATCATTCTCAGGCACTGGTCATGCATTGAGCAGGCTCATGCCCCCTGAAAGTAGTCAGAAGTGTTACCTTTGGTTTTAACACCAAGGATTTAGATTCAAACGCACGACTTATTCAACGATTAGTCCCAGAGTTGGTAGTTTAATGCTATGACCCGCGAGTTTTCTGGCTGACAGATCTAAGCGGTATCGACAGTTGGCACCATCGCGCTATAAAGAAAATGCACGATATTTATGATAGTGTGATAACGCCCTGTTGAAACGTTGCAGGGGTGGGTCCGACATTCGGTGGGTCAGAAAAGTTCTTTGATGCCTTGGCGCTATCGCAAATTGGCCAAAAAATCTCCATAGCGACATAGCGCCCGACGAAAATAGTCACGGCGGGGAATTTTGACGACCGATAGAATCAGGTGTTGCGGTGACGAATTAGGAGAAACCACATGTGCCAGGTCAAAGTTCCTGTCGGCATGGCTAACACAGTTGGGGCTTACGTTTACAACCGTCAGATTAGCTTGAATCAACGGTAAGCGCCATCGCGCTATGGAGGAGTTGCGCGAGGGTTATGATAGCGACATCACGCCCTAGTGACACGTGTCAGGTGGGGCTGTGTATCAAAGCGATCCCAGGTGTATTGACATGGAGGGCGAAAGCATGAGGTACGACGAGTCCTCACGAGCATCGGATTTGGTCGCATCAACGGATGGTGCCATGTCGCTATGGAAAAGATGTGTGGATTTTATCATAGCGACATGGTGACCATCCACCACGTGGATCAACATGGGCCAGGTCTCACCAAGGATTGCCAGGTGTCATTCAGTGTTCGATCGCAGATCGCAGAGTACGGTAGGTCGAAAGCTTCATGGCAGCGAACAAACAGGTTTCACAGCTTGGAGGTTTCAAAAAATGGCGAGGCACCATGGTGCCAACGAAAAACCAATGCATTTTTCGATGGCGATATAGCGCCCAAACAGAAAGTTCACCGTGGCGAGGAAGGATCAGGCAGATGGGTCTCATCGGTACTCTGCAACGCAATTTGTCAGCCCAACGTCAAGATAGTAAATCAAATGGGGACATGTGTAAATCTCAAGGCACGCTATCAGTGAGCGCTATGGCGCTATGGGAATTTGGCCTCAATTTTTGCATAGCAACATGGCACCTAGCTGACACGTGGTCGCTCTGTGGATTAGGTCTTGGGTTGCCAGCTAGTCTTTATCAAACCAAATAAGGAGGTGTCATGTGTGTGAGTTGATGCACGACATACAGCGGGCCCAGTAGTCTCAGCATGAATGGCGAGTCTTCACGATCGTCGGATCCGCAGGGATCTATGATTGGTGTTGTCTTGCTATTGAGACTTACCGGGGAATTAACATCCGCGACATAGCGCCCATGCACTATGTGTCCCAATGGGGCCACATTCCATGCTACCGGTGCAGTTAGATTTAAGTGACCAACAGACCAACGAGGAGATGCCACGTATCAACAGGCTCGATGAATCACGAAAAAAGGAGGGTCGCAGGAGGGAGAGTTTTGTGAGTTTCGAATTGGAAAGGATCGACGGCACGCGCCATCTCACCATGGCGAAGCTGCGAGTTTTTTAGCATAGCGACTTGGCACCCTTTTTCCATGTGTGGGTGGGGTCAAGTCTCGCCAGGATGCGTCGCTGAGGTGGTGCCAAATAGGATGGGCCCAGTCGCGGATTGGAGGGTCCATGGAGAATCAGGAATTGCCACATATGCCAGGTCAAGGCATGGACATGTCATGGGACTAGTTTCTTGACGCAACTAGCACATTGCAGAGATGGGTTCTACACCATCAGATCTATAGAGATTAGCGGCAGGCACTATTTTGCCATGAAGAAACTGCATGAATTTTATGATGGCGACATAGCGCCCGTGTGCCACGTGTCCTGGTGGAACCATGTTTAATACAGCTGGTGCAGTAAGGACTAAGTGATCGTCGGACCAATGGGGAAGTGCCACATGTGCTACGGGCCCAGTGATTTACAAGGGAAGAGGTTGTAGAATGATGAGTCTCCATGATCGTTGGATTGAGGTCGATTGATAGTAGGCGCCATCGTGCTATGGCAGAGATGTGCAAGGGTTGTGTTGGCGACATAGCGCCTTGTCGACACACGTCCTATCGACGTAGTCTAGGATGGATTTTGGCGGTTAGTGTAACCATCACCATCATGATAGTATTCAGGGTGGCATCGTTAGTCCAATGAAGGGTGGTTAACCATGAGAGGACCTCTAGGTGGCGAAATAAAGAAATGCAATTGGCCCGCGCAGCCTAGTTGATGCATAGGGAGCCTAGTTGACCTTTTGACCTCGACGGATTCATGAACCAGGAGGCGAGGATAATTGATTTTATCGTGCGATCTGATCTCCATGATCAATCTCGACCTACCAGAGTAAATGTAAAACACAAAATGACACTCCACCGACCCGTTTATCCATCTACCAGGTCGGAGCGCAGTCATGGCACTATTTTCAGTCTTCTCAGGACATTATTGGCAAAAGAGATCAAATTTTTTGGAGATTTTTTCCATGATTGTCTTCTATGGTACTCAATGGTAGGTAGTTGTAGGGTCATGACAGCCAAGAAGATCTCAGTTACGCCTGAACTATAAATGCAGATTTTGTACATTTTGTAAGGGTCGACTCTTCCTGATTTTCTCGGCTACTGCTTGCAGACTTGTAGTGAAAAATCCCTTTGTCTCTGAGCTAGATAAACATCCTGTATCATCTCTTTCAGCCATCAACATGTATGTGTATCATTTTGCCTCTCGTTGATGCATTGTTGAGATCAGTGGTCTACATATTGTATCTATCTTTGGCCTATTCAATAATACATGAGTGAAATCTTCTGTTCCTGGTGTTATTCAGTTGGTTTCCTGATCTATATGTGGTTGTTGGTCGATATAAGTCTGAATGAATGTATGACCTTGAATGTTACCCTAGTTCCGTAGTGCATATATGGGCAAAAGATGAGTCTAAACACTCGGTTTTGGTGCATCACCACCTTAGATTAGACTTGGTAGATTTTATTTAATGCTCTCTTTCTCTGTTTCCCTTTCAAGAATAGATAGGTGTGCCCTCACAGTAAGAGGAAGCCGGCCTTCTCCGGAGACTCAACCTTGTAGTTCAAGTCCCACAGCTTGGAGGTTGTTTCCATGTTTCACTAGGTTGTCCTCGTGCATAGGCCTTGGACAAGGGTGCAAACCTAAGTGACAACAATGATCACAAGGGGCCTTACATGTTTATTCATATTCATTTCAAGCCATATTGGATGTGGGAGCTATCTTAAGGTTTTGCAATGAAGTTCTTTTTTGGGAGTTTTCACAGAATATGCAAAAATTCAATAAGGTAAGGTTTAGGAATTCTATTCTAATTGTAAGGGTAGTGATAACAATAAATAGTACTATAGTGGAAAAATTCCTCAATATACCAAATTCTACTTTGCCAGGTTATACTACAACTTTGCGTGACTTGGTGCAATCTTCAAGGGTTATGCCAAAGATTTTCATATCACCACATACACCATCATAAAGAACGATGTACACAAATGATATAAGTTGAACATATGCATGAAAGGGGTTTAGGCTAACTTTACACAATGAATTAGAATCACTAAAATGTAAAAAGTATGAACCTAAGGAATTCATCAATACACCATCATATTCTCTATTGTAATCACCACACATTGACTATGCTAAACTTAATCTAATTGAAGAAATTTAGGAGAAAAATCAAGCACTAAGACACATCAAGTATTCACCAAGCTCCAATAAAAACTTTATTATCTCAGTAGCTCATAGCAACAATCTCATAAAAATCTCCCCTTACAAATGAGAAATGAGGCCTTTATATAGGCCCTCGATTAGAATAGGTGGCTCGGATGATCACAATAATCAATGGCCAAGATTATGCCACATCAACCCTAATTAGGGTTAGGGAAATGGAAAGGAATCTACATTAATGCCATAAGGAATCCACTACTGTAATGGGTAATAAATGCCCACTATGCATACTCATTTAAGAAGGAGTGGGGTGTTATAAATGATCCCTATTTACACCCACTATGCATTTAATGCATCTATCCTTAATTTTTTTCCATTAAAGATCAAAATCGATCTAACATTATTTCCAACTCCTTTGTACTGATGCTTGGTGCAAATTCTTGCTTGAATTCTAGAACTACAATTGCTCTTTTTGCTTTTCCCAAGCTTTCATCCCAATCTAGTAGTAAGTCCTTAGTAGTGTGCATTGTATTTGAGAAGATGGAGAATTTCTCAAAATCATCTCTTCCATATACATTTAGCTGAAAGAATTCCTCTAACTTGATTTTCAAATTATTAGTTATCATTTCTTCTTCCCCCAATCTTTGTGATAACAAGGATGCAACTGCATTTGATATTCCTTACTTGATGTTATCAACAATTTTTTTCCATCGACTGGATTCCCTGGTAAAGCTCTCAAACATTTCCTTAGCCATGATCATTGTACTATACCATCAAATAAAATCATAGACATCCCCCTCGCTGATAAGTCAACCATCAATCAATTCTTGCTTTGGGGTATCCATCAGATTTTGAATCTCGGCAATCACCTCTTCTTGGTAAATATGCTCATCCACCCATGATTCCTCCATGCACTGGATCCTAGAGTTTGCAGCCGGGTAAAAGCACAAACTTGTGTCACCTTTTATAATGAAATGTGACATTAGAATGTGATGGTTCAACATTAATGACAAAAAAAATGGTATTTGTATTTAAAATATGAAGATGATGTAAACTTATGAAATGTGTAGAATTCGATGAATTTTATGCCTATAATTTTTATAAATTTTTTGAGAAAGAATTTATTTATTTTATTTTATTTTGGAGTCCCTTTTTTAACTATAAAAAATATAGGGTGTAGTTCCCGTCAAACAAGTATATGCAAATCATCTTTTTTTGTTCTGATTTTAAAATATCTTATAGATGACATGTATTACTAGTGAATAAAAAAAGAAATAATTATTTTTGATGTATATTTTCTTTGTTATAAGTACTCAAGTTCGACCTTATCAGAGTCCAACATTTTTTTCCTCCTGTCAAAAATTCCCTATCAAATCTATACCTTCTTCGAAAAAAATTACATATTCATGGGGAGGATTCTCTCCTCTAGAGATAAATATAATTTTTAAATTTTTTTGATATGATTTACTATTTTTTTTCATTTTTTGAGGGAGCATCTTCTAAAATGTTGAAATATCGTCTTATAATATTTTGAGATTATAACATATTATAAATCATTAAAACAATCAACAATTTATATAATGATGATATTGAATCTGAGATCTATAAAAGGGTATTTATAGTGTTTGAAAAAAATTGAGTTTTGATAGAGAAGTGAGATGTGACCAAAATAGGTTTTGGTATCACAAATGGTGATACAGATCTATGCTTTTACCCAGCCAATGCCCTATTGTGCACTTGCACTATTCTTTTGCATGTTTGAAGGCTACATCTTGAATTCCTTCCATCCAAATCTTTGTGCCCTCAGAAATCTGCTTGATTCTGTCAATATCACCTACCACTTCACTAGAAACACCTATTGGAGGGACAAATGATGGACCTTCCTCTCTTACTGGATGATGCAAGTTATTGATGTACTGACATAAGGCCCAAATTTCTCTTTTCTACATTTTATACCCTTCTTGTACTTTCTTCAACCTATCCTTCAAAGCCTATGTGGAGTCATCAAATTCTTCCAATATTTTCTCTTAGGAGGCCCGACCAAGATTTACTTCCGTAACATGATATTCATTTGGAGCAATCTAATTTTTTCCTTTGTCAACTGTGGAAATTGCAATCTGCAAGATTTTGGATCCTAATTCTCCTCTGATGAATTTAATATATCTTTTTGCTTTCCCTTGTTCTTTTGATCAATTTTATCAGTCCAAAATTTCCTATAATTCAATTTCTAGATCAACCTCCCTTTGTTGACGCAATTGAATTCATTGCCTCAACCATTCTGGAATGGGTATACTTTGGTCCCCTAGAATTACCAATTGTTCTTTCCTTTGGACTACTTGAATGTCAATCTCCTCTTCACCTCTTGGACTATCCATTGTAACCTTAGGAACTATGGCCTTAGTAATTGGAAGATGTATTGCTACTCCTAGAGTTTCTTCCTCTAGTGGACCATCTCCATCATTAATCATTTCTCGCTCTAAGATCATAGTGAGACGTTCTTCTATAGCAATATCTTGATCTCTCCCTCTTTCTTGCATGGACGTTTCATAGGCATTTATACTCAACCTATCATGAATTGGCCTATCCAAATTCTTTTCTTGCTCAAATCTCCTTATACTTGTCCCTACATCCTACCTTTTAAATGTTTCTATCTCTTGGACATTTGGAGTTTGACTCAGAGAAGAGGGAGCATCTCCATGTTTCTGCTTCTTATTTTGAGGTTCCTGGATAACTTCCTCAATCCTAGAATGCTTTTCTTGAGGTACCTCTTTCCCTTTCTTGGTTCCTACATCTTCAGATAGAGTTCCTCTTTCCTCAATAGTCCCTTCAGATATTTGTCCTGATCTTTCATCCCTAAGTGGTCTATGGCCAAGCAACCTATATGTGAATCCATTAGCTGGTGCAACTAATTTTTCAAGCTTACGCTTGATCCACCACTTTGTAAAATCTAAAACTTGTTTTGAAAGAGCTTCGAGATTTGTAATTTCTTTCTTCTTCCAATCAAATGGTTGAGCTATCATTTCAGGATTGAATCCCTTTCGCATCACATTTGGTTCCTCCTCCATTTGATCAGGAACCTTGAATATGTTGCATGTTCTAATAATGTTCAATGGTAGTCTTGAATGCAACCTTCTTCTAATCTCATTCTTGTCTGCTGCATTTGTCCAAAATTCTTCAAGGTGAACCTTGTGTTGGTAATTTTATCCTCCCATTGATGAGATCTTATTGTAAGGATCAAAATCATTCCTCTTTGGATAAAGTGAAAGGCGGAAGAAGTGGAGCTCATCTGATGATTTTTTTGTAGCTTTTAGACAAGGGCATACCACAATTTTCCCTTCTCCTGCGAAAGATGGAAACTGCAATCCCAACTTCTTCTTTCCTTTCTGAATCTTGTCATATGTTGTAAGTTGTCGAGTAAGCCCTAGCAAGACCATCTTGTCTCTTGGATACCTGGGAAGTTTGTATGGCTCCGTGGAGAATCCTTGAACTTGGATGTATGAAAAGGTAGGAAACAGAATGAACCAAGAGCCATATTCCTCAACCAACTTCATTGCCGTCATTGACATTCTTAAATGTGGCCTCTTTTGTAGTGTTCTTACTATGTGCATGGAAAATATATCATTAACCCTCATGTAATCATCATTTGAATACAAATGCAACTGTGGGTAACATCCATGGACTTTGAGGTGTTGGGTTCCACTTCCAATCGGTCCTTTGCATCGTAGTCCATCATAATTTGTCCTCCGTGCTAGCATGTAGATGACATAGGAGCTCATGCAAAATTTCCTTGTATGCTTTAGATTCATCAACTGTTCATTTAGATTATCACTTATGAGGCTAGTCCAATCTATTCTATCGCCTTCCTCCATTATCTGCTCAACAAAATACCACATCCAAGATTCAAACCTATAAGAATAAGGCATGCAAAATATGCGACTCAACATCATGACCATGTCACTATATTCCCTCTGCAAGTCAAGCCATACTATTTCTTTAGGAATCTTGGAATGATGTGATCTATTCTTTTTCAAACATCTTTTGTTGACTATTTCTTCACAGAAATTGATTCCAAACTTGTAGATTCTCAATGCTTGCTCCTATTTCTTTGTGACCATCCTTGGGTGAGAAGGAATTCCAAATGCTTTAGTAATGGATGCTAGACAAAAATTTGCCAGAACATTTTGTTCAGAATCCCTAATGGTTCTATCTCTAGGACTGTAGTGTTTGGTACATTCCACAATCAACTCTAGATGTTGAAAAGAAGGAGGGAAACCAGCTGCAGCAAAAATTCCACTTCTCACAATTCTTGTGGCTAGGTGTGTCAGGTGATAGTCATTATATCCAAGCATTCTTAGGTTAAAATATTTCAAATCAAGGCTGCCAAGACTTGTATCTCCAATTTCTGTCCACTTTGATACAATTTTGGATTGAGGATAGAATCCTCTCCTTTCATTCTTTATCAGTTGTCCTCGCATTTCTCCTATTCCCCTAGGCTCTGCCATTCTTCTTTTTGCAAAAAGAATTCCTTTATGATAGGATTCAAAATCATTTGTCATGAATTCCCAGAAAATCCCTCAAAAATTTTAGAAAATTTCCCAAAAATCTACTTCCTTGAACTCCTTGAATCTCACTCCTATTCTTGATTTGCTCTTCAAATTTCTGTGTGAGCTTCAATGAATGAGAGGGTTAATTATATAAATCATCCTTCAAAATAGATGCCTTTAAAGCTGTAGACTAAAATTAGGCAGTTGCTCTACTTAGCCATCAAGGTTTCCATCTTTTGTGCCACTTGTTGCTTTTTTGCTATTTGATTCAAAAAGTTGCTATTTTGATGCTCTTAGCTTCAAGATTAAGCTAAGTATTTCTTATCCCATTTTTATTTATTTTTTACTTTTATTAATTAAATATCAATTAAAAAATCAATATTTAATTTAATTTTTTTTTTGGGATCAATAAATAGCCGAGGCCTTGATTAAATTATAATTAAATCGAAGTCTTACAGAAAGTCCTCCGTTCTGACAGGCACTGGTAGGGAAGAACGGGGACAGAAACCCTCCAGTCTTGCCCGAGACCGTAGTCCTATATTACACTTTGATAAAAGGGGCATACCCTAGTTTTTACAATGATAAAAGGAGCATACCCCAGTAGATAATATCACAATTTCAAATTTTCAATACATACAGTTTCGGGGCATACCCCTATTATTCACATTTGCTTTCGAGGCGAGTAAAATACAAATATCCTCTTATCTCCAACCTAAAAGAAAGATCTAAAGCAAAAGAATCTGGTCGTATCCATCTTTTGGCTGTCTAAATCTTTCCTATTAAACTGCAACTTTGTTTATAGGAGTACATTCCTTGCTAACCAAAATGAGATATCACTTGATCAATACCCGTGAAACACCAATAGCTGGAAAAGCAGTAATAAAGTATTTTCCAAGACACAGATATTGTGAAAACCTCAAGTCATAGGATTAATCACAGATGACTACTCATAGCATATACTTTAAAAGACCAATCCAGTAGACTAAATCTCTATCCAAATAATTCCTAAGAATTATCCATTAATCCACTCTTTCACAAAGGCATACCAAGAGGATACCCTGTTTGGTCTGAGGGTTTGAGAATAAATACTCCAGCAGATTAATCAAGTGCTTCTCCAACCAAAATAGGCCTAGTTAATCTTGCTCAAGAAATATTATCTAGATATCTCAAAAGTAGCCTCATTCATACAACGGAATTTTAAAGAGCATATCCTCTAATTTTAGATCAGAGCACTGTTATTAATCTATGTTAATCCCATCAACATAATAAAAAACAAACTCAGAAAACAATCATAATAGGAAGCATCAATAAGATGAAAGTTCTGATTAAGCACTTCTTCTAGAATAAACTTACAGGGGAACCATAAGAAACAGACACATACTATTCTAAAAGGAAGCGGAAGAAACCTAGAAGAAATTTAACACAGAGACAAATTAGTTCTATAATGTTCTTACATCAGAGGATTACTACATGAAGTCCTAAATTTAATCATATGATCAATTTCTCACAGCCAACCGGAGCATCTACAACATTCATACTTTTAAACTAAATACTACTGTTTAAAAGACAGAGTTATATATACACGTTTTCCATCCAAACCCAAGTTAGAGGGGGGTTTTAAACTTTCATAATTCTATCATGTTCATATATATACCATAGAAAAGATTTTATATGGGAGGAGATTAGATCCTAGACCCTTAGTATTCCAAAATAGAGCGCAAA
>CM053784.1:170847994-170907994 GCA_028749045.1 Cupressus sempervirens
CTTTTCAATTGTATCCTACCAAAATTTGATGTGTCTCGAGTTCTTTTCCAGGAGATACCCAAATACATACAAGGGAACATACCCTTTCTATATCCCATAATTCCACATATCTTGTTTTCTATTTTTGGAGAGGTGTTCATAAAGAATATTTTGGATTTATCTTTATTAACCTTCTGCCCAGAAGCCTCCATATAATTTTGAAGTATATTTTAAAAACCCATAGCTTCTTAGATCGAACTCTTGCAAGGTAAAATAGTGTCATCTGCATACTGTTGATGGGTAATGTTAGGGAGGTTTCTAGTAACAAAAATCCCTGAAATCTTTCGAACTTGATAAGCATAGGAGACTGCTCTAAGGAAGGCTTCAGTCATTAGAGTGAAGAGAGAGGGAGATAGAGGGTTTCCTTTCCTAATACCCCTGGAGATTTTAAAGAAACCTTCAGGAGTCCCATTTATGAGAACATAAATCTTCAAAGTTCAAATAAAATTAAATATTAGATTTACCCATTGACATGAAAAGCCAAATGCTTCTAGAAATTTGCATAGGAAATGCCAATCAACCATATCGTAAGCCTTTTGTATATCTAATTTCATAAACATACATGGTTCTTTATCTATGGCAGCTGAGTGAATAGCTTCCTGAATAATGAGTATGCCATCCAAAATGGATCTACCTGGAACAAAACCTGTTTGTTCCTCAGAAATCAATTTTGGCATAATTTCCTTGAGTCTATTGGCTATAACTTTTGAGAAAATTTTGTAAATAGTGTTGCACAGAGCTATAGGGCGGAAGTCTCCAAGATTTTTCGGACATTCCTTCTTAGGGATAAGTGTGAAGAATGAATAATTGATTTCAGCCAGCAAGGATCCACCATTTCTTGACGCTTCAATTGCTCTCCATAGGTCTTCTCCAAGTATATCCCAAAATTTTTGAAAAAAGAAAGCTTGAAACCCATCTGGACCTGGAGATTTGTCTGGACTCATATTAAAGACCATAGTCCTTACCTCTTCCAATGTTATTGGTCTATTTAGATTTTTATTTTCTTCTGCCATGACCAATTTTGGAATAAATTTGAGCATTCGGGCCTGTGCTTCCCTATTAGACCCTTCATAATTATTTAGTAAATTTAAAAAGTGAGAGACTATCGTGTCTGCAATTTCTGTAGGATTTTTTGTATGCAAACCTTGTAGAGTCGAGATACTAGATATCTTTTGTAGAGATCGATTCTGAATAGTAGAATTGTGAAAAAATTTTGTGATTCGATATCCCTCTTCCAACCATTTCTCTCTGGACTTTTGTCTCCAGAAGGTTTCCTCTTTGGATAAAATATCTTATTGTTTCATGAGGAGCTCTTTTTCTAAAGTATATTTCTCATAATTCATGCCATATTTTATAATTTCTTAGTTCAGGTTTTTCAGTTTATCTTCAACTTCCAACTTTTCTTTAAAAATGTTGTTGAAGTGTTCTTTGTTCCACCTCAAAATGTTTTCTTTCAACAATTTGAGTTTCGAAATGAAAACGAACATTCTGGACCCAGAGAAGTCCGCTTGAGTCCACCATTTCTTAATTAGTTCTAAAAATTTTGAATCCTGAAACCACATCTTTTCACACTTAAAAGGATTTCTCTATGGTTTAGAAGGTTCTGAAATCTCCAAACATACCGAGAAATGATCTGATCTTGCGAAGGGAAGAATGGAGGATTGGAAGTTCTTATTGTAAGAAGAGATATTTCCTACAATAAAGAATCTATCTAACCTTTCTGCAATATAATCGTTATCCTTTCTTCTATTATTCCACGTGAATATACCATTTCTTGGAGGAATTTCTAATAAATTAAATTTTTTGATCCATATTTTGAATTCTATTGATGATAGCGAGAGATGTTGAGTACCCCCTATTTTCTCATTTATACTCAAAATCATATTAAAATAACCTCCTAATATAATCGGACAATCTTTGTGTTCTGAAATAACCATACTTAATTCAGCCCAAACAATTTTTTTCCTATTGTATTATTAGGACCATACACATTGATTAGGATGAATTTCATATCTGATTTTAGGCTCTGTATACTAGCACACATGCAATTATTGTTATTAACTAAATAAGTTAGACTAAATTTCTTAAGGTTCCAAAGAATTCCTAAACCCCCTGAGGCACCTATTGCCTCTATGAAGATTGAACCCCACATTCCTAACATTTTGTTAAATTTGTCTCCTTCTACTTTATTTAGTTTTGTTTCCTGAATTAATATTATTTCTGAATTAAAAATTTTTAAATGTTGTTTTAATAACCTTTTCTTGCTGGGGCCATTTAGACCCCTAGCATTCCATGAAGTTATCCTCATGTAGTCTTAGGAAGGCACTTCCCCTTCCCCATGTTTAGGAGTTCATCAATTTTCCTCTATTCTCTAGCTAGGCCTTCAGCCTCACGTAAATCCTTCAATGATCTCCTCCCCCTTTTCCCTTTTGGCTTACCATATTTTGGAGAGGTTATACCTTCCTGATTCATTTCTATACCAAGCTCTTGCTGAAATATACCCTGTTCTTGTGCTGTTGGAAAAATGCATTGCTTTTTTCTTTCAAATTCTTCCATTTCCAGTTCTTTGCAGATTTTATTCTTGAGACTGTCCTCCTCCAGTTTTTTATTCTCTCTTTCTCCCATGTTTGTTCGTTCACCTACCTGATTGTCTTTTGACTTCTTCTCACTCTGCTTGTCCTGCTTCCTTGCACTATCCTCCATCTGGATCTTTATCATATCCCTTTGGAGATCTTCAACAGTATAATCATCTCCTCCCAGTTTGATAATTTTTTGGATCAACCTCTCTTTCTGAGAGGGAGTACTCTTATCTAAATTATCAAAGTCAAACACCTTAATAAGTTCCTCTGATAGCTGCTCAAGACTGTTAGCCTCAACCTCTGATAATCCAACCTTTGGTGTAAATTCTAGGTCCTCATTTAAAAATTGTTGAAAGTCTTTAATGATAGAGACTTCTAGTCTTTTGCAATCATTCTAAATCTGTGACTGAATCTCCTCTAGGGTGAACGGCGAGGAATGATATCCATCTTGTGTCTACCAAAATTTTGAAGTTCTTCTAGCACCTTCAATTTGCGAGGTGATTAACTCTGATTCAGGGATAAGATTAGTGTTCAAATGATGAGAATCCTATTTTTCTGCTCTAGAAGCTGTTTTTTCCATCCACACCTTGGGAGAAGAGAAAAGCATGACATTTTCTGCTTCACCTATATCTTGATTATTTGTTGATTCTGTAATGTTGTTTTTTATCTCTCCTTGTCCTGCAATATCCTTGTTCCCATCAATCTCCTCCTAATATATGTATATGTTAGGCCCCTTCATTTTTTTTGATTTCTGACTACTTTCTTCATTTCTATCCTCCTTATTACATCTTTCTTTATACTTTGTAGGAGCCTCATGCCTTATTGTGCCTTGCTCAAGATTTTGGTCTTTGTTCCAAATCCCATCTGATTTGCATGTTGTTTCATGATTTTGACCAAATTTTTCTCTATTGCCTACCTCAATTCTGATTTTTGCTAATTCTTCCTTCTCCTTCCATTTTCTATCATCCTGGGCTTCCTTCTCTATATGATTCACAGAATCCAATTCTGAGGGAGGGAAAACTTGATCTCCCAAATTCTCCTTGTTTATCCTATAATCCTTACTGTCTGCTCTGTCTAATAATTCATTTCACTCTAAGGCATTTCTTTTTTCCTTGTACTGTCTAACAGTTGTCTATTTCATTTTTCTGGGGTGCTCCCTTCTGTCATTTGGAAGCTGAATCTTAATTCCATCAAAGCCCCTTTTGTTGGTCTTATGTTTGTTGTCACATTTTTCTATTCCCTTGAGTTCCTTGTCATTTTTGCTACAAACACCATTCTTTAATACTCTTGTATCCTTTATTAAATCTGCTTTTGAGATTAATAGGGTACCTTCTCTCTCATCTGGCATCATTTTTATCAATGAAGCCCTCTGTTCTGCCTGAGAATTTTGTCCAATCTGAATCTCTGATTGGTAGTTTCCTGAATTTTTATTCCTTTTGACTAATTTAGAACTTAGTCCTAGGAATTTGTCCCTGAAGTGCGATGTGAGGGGAAGGACCTCAGTTCTGTGATTATTTTTAATTTTAGATTTCAGTATATCAATGATCTTCCCTTTATACTCTTGAAAGGTTATATCATATGAGGCTTTCCTGGTAATAATTTTCTTTTGGAACTCTGAAGGGTGATTAATATTAAGTTTGATGAGAATTTTAATACTGTTACAGCTAAAAAAGGAAGCATCAATAGCAATAACTACTCCTATTGCAGAGCCTATTTCATAGATAATATCAACATCACAGAGCTCCGGAGGAAGAGACATGGAATACCATAATGGGATCATACAATCCACCTTATCAATATGAAAATTAGGAACCCATTCAACAAATTTGACACAGAAATCTTTAAAGAAACATTCTGAGATAGCAATAAACTCATTTTTAATAGACTCTTCTTCACATTTTAAAAACAAAACATTTTCATGATGGTGAAAGATACTTATCGGTTCCTGGCAATTGTCCGATAGCCATTCCATTAAGAGATGAATGTCTTTGGAAGGGCCAGTCCAAATTGAGAAGATCCCTCTCTTCAGACAGTCAAACCAAGAATCTTCAACATCATCAATGGTGATGTGAACTAGTTTTTCAAGGGGGTTTGGTTGCAGTGATCCAAGAGAACAATTAGGGTTAGGAGAAGGGGATGGGTTGCTAAGCCGTTTATGAGGGGGTATATAGATTGGAGAGGAGGCTGGTTTTAAATCAGATTTAACATCTGGAAGATTAAAGGGAATTGAAACACTTCTTGGAGGGGACAAAGATTTGAAAGAATTTGTAAATACATATTTAGTCATGTTAAAAACTTGGATCTGGTTATCGAGATGTTCTACCGTGAATATAGGCAACTGGGGGCGCATTCCAGATAGGTTTTTGACTACTGATTTATCCAGAGCCTTGAATCTGTTGGCCATAGGAACATCGAATCTTACATCCATTTTACCATATTTTAGGTTAAGAAATTTTCTCTGGTTCGCTGGAGAGCTTCCATGTCTCGCTATTTCGATGGCCTATGCATTTCTAGAGAGTCTCCGTTTGTTCCTCTGCCCTCGATTCGGGCCTGGATAACTGAGTGAAGTTTTCGCTTTCAGCATTTTCACAAGCAGAGTTAGTTCTTTAAAAAAAAATTTAAAAAATCAATATTTAATTAATTTCCATATTTAGATGAAAAAAAATCAAATTTATTTACAGCTTTTTCTCCATTTTTTTTTTGGATTATTATTCAAAAAATAAAAAATAAAATATTAGTTTTACCAATATTTAATTTTTAATGTAAATCCAAAAAAAACTTTTTTTGAAGGAAATTTGTTTTTTCGCTTTTCTCTAAACTTGGATTTTTACTTCATAAGGAATTTTGTTCTTTTGCCTTAAGTTTCAAATTTTTCTCTAAATTTTCAAATATTCCTACTTTTCCTTTGCATAATATTTTCTTCACTATCCAAAAATTGCGCTCGACGCTTTACAAGGTCGGGGTTTTCTTAGAAAGAAGGATTTTTCCTTTGCATAATATTTCCTTCATTATCCAAAAATTGCGCTCCATGATTTCCCAATCCCTCCCTTCTTAGGATTTTCTTTTCATATCACTAAGATGGGGCTGCACCACAACTATAGCATTAACTGTGTCCAATTGTCCATTCACATGCGTATTTGCACAAGGAATCTACTGCTCATTTGTTTCCTTTGCATTCTTCTTCCCAATTGGACTAGACAAACCACAACCCTCCTGCTCTGATTCATTTCTCTCTAATATTCATGCAAAAGAAGATTTCTATTCAATCTATATTTCTTTTCTCTCCTTTAGATTCACTTGAGTCTTTGGGATTCTCCATTTTTTCACTGTGAAATTCATCATGATTTATAGGCAATGGATGTTGTTGTTCAAGCTTTTCTTCTTCATATTTCTTCCCATATAAACTGAATGCCTCACTTTCCTTTATAATATTTCCTTCACCATCTAAGAATTGTGCTCTATGCTTTTCAGGGTCAAGCTTTTGATGGAACGAAGGATTTTATCAATTCTGACCATTCCTTGGGTCCTGTTGACTTGCGCTCCATGATTTTTGGGAATCTACAGCTGGCATATGATTTGAAAAGAAAAGGGGGGTCCCAAACTTGGGTGATGGTGATTGGCGATCACAACATCTGGCGACTCCACGGGTGAAATGTTACAAACATTTCAAGGATAAAACTTAATCTAAATTATAAATCTCTTGTTTCTCAATCTTATGTCACCAATGAGAGAGAAAACAAGCTCGAAAGGGGAGAATAATCATACATTGGATCAAAACACATTTACTTTGTGACAACCTAAGTGTGTGCAAATGTATTAATTCCAGCTTGAGAAGACCACTCAAAAATCCTAGGATTGATCATGACAAGTTATTGGTTCCTCTTGACTACAAAAGCATCTTGGACATTGTCCCACTGCTAGTTAGGCATCCATAGCCCCGATGGAGTTGTTGTTATAAAACCAACAAAGATTGCTCCACTTTCGGTGAATTATTCTTTTGAACACCTATGGAGATTTCCGCATACCCCCAAAGCCAATCTTATTATTTCATCATCATTTTTTTAATTTTTTTTATTTTCTCTTAGCTTGTAAGCAAGGAAGCTTACCATAGGTTTAGGAGTTACAGTGGCACTAAAGAAAGATTTTAAAATTTTCACAAGTCATGACCTTTCCTAAAGACACATAAATGGACTTAGAGCAATATTTAAGAGTGTGAAATATGTGGCAACCTCAGAGTTCATGTGTCAAGACACGATGTATGATTAAGCTTTCGAGTCAAGTTTGTTTTCTAACCCACTAAAAATATATGAAGGATAGCAAAGATTTTAATGCTCTTCATAAAAATTATCCAAGAAATGAAATAAACAAAACTCAGCGAAATCTTCAAATGAAGTAACCAAATCACTACACCACTCCACTTGCAAAAAGAGATTCTCACAGCTATGAGCCACCTAGCAAAAAACCAAAGCCAAAACCAAAAGAAGAGAGAAAAACAAACCACCTGAGGAAGACAACTCAGGAGAAAAAAGAAAACACAACAAACAAGGGAAAGAAACCTATACCACAAAGCCAAAACTCCTGACTAGGAGAAGGGAGACAAACCAAAACCCCCACCTAACTAAAAGAAAAGGAAAAACAAAAAAACACCCCACCAAGGAAAACCTAAAATAACTATGTACAATTTAGGCTTCACAAAGAAAACCTAAGGGCAGAAATAATGCTTGAGAAATTGCCCATTGACAGGCAATTGGACTTCCTTTCCTATTAGAGTCTTAAGCTTGAATGCATTATCTTGCGAAATTTCAGAAATTTGATAAGGACCTTTCCACAGATTATCAAACTTGTCATGTCCACCTTTCTTTTCATGTGCCTTATCCCAGCAGAGTACCAGATCTAAAATTTAAAATTCCTTAACCTTTGCCATTTTGTCAAACCATCTCTTAACAACTCCTTGATGTTTAACAAACTTTTCCAATGCTTCGTCTCTCTTTTGTTCCAAGTGCAATAACTGAGTCAAATGTTTATGCACTCTATTTTCTCCTTGCATGAATCATAGCATTGGAATCGTCAATTGGATAGGAAAAATTGGATCTTTTCAGTAGACCAAATGATATGGAGATGTTCCCAAAGAACTCTTTATTCTGATCCTGTCTGCCCAAAGTGCAAATCTCAACTGTGTATGCCAATCTCTAGGATTATTGTCTAATAACTTCTTTATTGCACTCAATAGATTTTTGTTTTTTGATTCTGCCAATCCATTCCCTTGCAGATAGCAGTTTGATGAAAAGTTTAGTGTGATCCCATAGTCAAATGCCTAATTTGAGAACTTCAAGGATATAAATGCTAGACCATTATCAAATACAAATGCATGGGGACATCCAAACCTAGTAATGATATTTTCTTCAAGAAATTTGATAACAACCTTTGTTGTGCAATTTTTTAGCGATTGAACCTCAGTCCATCTGGTGCAATAGTCTATAGCAGTCAGGATATATTGGTGGTGTCCTAATGATGGCGGATTGATGGGGCCAATAAAATCCAATCCCCATTTTGCAAATAGTTTTACTTCAATAACAGGTTGTAGTGGCATGGCTAGATTTCTTTCTCGTGTCGCAGCTATCTGACATGTGTGAAAAGTCTTCATGTGTTCATAAGTGTCTTTAAACAAGGTTGGCCAATAATACCCTACTCTTGATATTTGATGAGCCATAGCCAAACCACTTCCATGACTGGTTCCATATTTACTATGAAAATGCTCAATGATGTGTCCAGCCTCTTCCTTTCCAACATATCTTAAATAAACCCCATCATGATTCTTTCTATATAGCACAGATCCTTTAAGCATAAAATTTTTACTCTTCATTCTCAATGAATGCTTTTGAATAGAATTCAAGTGCGATGGAGACTTATGGTTCAACAAATAATGAACAATATTATCATACCACTCATCTGGGGATACTTCTTCTAACACATATACTTGTTGTACTAACCCAGGACCGGTTGTGGATAGGGTTTGAGCTTGAGCTTTTCCTCATACCAAATTCATTGGTTGTATCTCCATATCATATTCTTGAATAATTGCCATCCACTTTCCTCTTCTTTCTCCCAACTCATTCTACATTAGCAAAGTCTTTACTGCTACATCTAGAACTATTTCACAAACCTTTTTTCTTAGGATGAAATGTCAGAATTTCTTTATTGCTTTCACCAAAGCATAAGCTTGTTTTTGAACATTCAAATATCTAAATTCTGCATCTTTCAAGGGTGAACTCATGAATGCAATAGGATGTTCATCCTGATCATTTGCCTTCTAGGTGAGAATAGTTGTGCAAGTGTCTTCTAAGGAAAAAGAATATATATAAAAAGGCTTGGTGTAGTCAGAACTCAACAAAACAGGAGCATCCATGATTGCTTGCTTGATTTCTTCGAATGCCTTTCTTGCTATAGGTGTCCAATCTATCCTTGCTCCTTTCTTTAACATGTCATTTAATGGCCTTACTATCTCTGCAAATCTAGTTAAGAACTTCCTTACAAAGTTAATTTTACCAAAGAATGACTTAAATTCTTTCTGACTAGCTGGCAGTCCTATCTTTGATATTGCCTCGATGCACTTAGGATCAATTGAGATTCCTCGTTCTGCTATTACATGTCCTAACAATTTCCCTTCAGTAACAACAAACATGCATTTCTTTGGATTCAACGAAATCCCATATCTTCTACATCTTTGGAAGATTCTCCTCAAATCACTGATGTGATCTTCCCTGCATCGAGAGAATACTGTGAGATCATTCATGTCAATGATGATGCACTTATTTACCAAGTCTCTGAAGGCATAATCCATGGCCCTTTGAAAAGTGGCTCCTACATTGATCAAATTGAAAGGCATTCTTCTATAAGAAAATGTAACCCACTTAGTTGTGAATTCCATCTTTAGTCTATCTTCTTCTTCTACCATCACTTGGTTATATCTAGAATAACCATCTAAAAATGACATCATTTGAGAACTATTAACAACTTGTATCACTTCATCTAATGACAGCACTAGATAACTATCCTTCTTTGAAGCTCTGTTGATATTTCTAAAATCCATGCACAACCTTATCTCTCCATTCTTCTTTCTGACAAGGACAAGGTTGGCGACCCATGTTGAGTGTCGAACTGGGAATATAATTCTTGCCAACAATAACTTGTTCACTTCTTGATGTATTAGTGGTTCTAACAATTGATTTATTGGTCTTTTCCTTTGTCTAAACAACTTACTATTTAGCTTTAATGGAATAGTATGTGTGATGAGAGATGTATCATATGTCTTCAGATCTTCATATCCCCAAGCAATCACATCAGGGAATTCCTTCATAAGTTTCAATATTTCTTCCTTTTCTATAGGAGTACAGACCTTCCCAATAAATACATTCTTGACATTTTCTCTCATTCCCAAGTTCACCTTTTCACATTCCCCTCCTTCATTACTTTTGTACTTGAGGGAACTCAGTCTATCTGCATCAAAAATTCTCTATAGTTCAATCATTCCTTTTGGAATGGTATTTGTCCTTAAATTCATAATCTCATCGATTTCAAATTTAGCTTGTTTTTTTTCTCCTTCATTTATGACTTGTGCTTCAAATACCCTCGAGCTTGTCAGAAAATCAAGAATATTCTTATCATCTTCAAAAACTTGAAAATTTGTGATGTTGTTAGGAACTGATGCTACTGAAGTCAGCTCAACTATGAATTTCTTCACAGAATCCATTGCTAATGGTTCCAATGAACTTGCAAATTGAGCCAAAGAGTTTGCTACTAGATTTCTTGTTCAACTTATCCTTTTAATATTGAAAGCATCAAAATTTCGATTAGGTTCCAAACTCTATTGCGATAATGACCCAATATTTTATCATGGCATGTATATTTCTTGTGTACTTGCCCAATGACTATGTATGAATCTCCATGTACATGTAGGATTTTGGCACCCTTTTGGATAGCGAGGAGCAATCCAATGGCCAATGATTCATACTCAGCCACATTATTAGTACAAGGGAATTGCAACCTATGTGCTGCCAAATATGTTTCTCTAGTTGGGTTGATGAGTTTGACACCAGCTCCACTACCTTTCTTTGATTTAGATCCATCAAAGGATAGAGTCCATACTTGATCATTTTCATATTCCATGGGTGATTTTATCTTTGAGTCCTTGGATTCTTTTTGATGATCTTCTTGTCCTATTTCACCTTCTTGAATTTTTTCCTATTGTGGGTCTAAAATTTTCATACAAGATGAGTTCACTTTGATCACATTTTCTGCTATCCATGCTTGTGGAACCATTTTGGATACTTGTGCAATTGCTTCTTTCCACATGGTGCATGATATCTCAGAATAAAAAGCATTATGTACTCTACACCAGTTGGGTAACAACAAATTTTGAATGGATGCATCTTTTCCTAGTTTAACTTCTTACTTAATTATTTTTAGGACAAAATCCCTAAAATTCTCAAACATTCCTTCATTCAGTGATGGTTCTGAATCATCCATAACTGGTACCTTAGTGAAAGTTGGAGTCACATCAGGACATCCCCCTTGAGTGTAACCTTGCAACATTAAAACCTCTCTAATTTTGGGAATATATGATCCCATAGTTGATTCCATAAATATGATCTCATTATGTTCGCCATACTCAGTGATCAACAATCGAAGCCTTGGAGTGCTCTCTATCCTTATCTGATTAGGAATTCCGTTCCATGGGAGCCACATGTGTGAAAAGTCAATTGCAATATAACCATTCAATTTCCTTGCCCAATCTCTACTAAGAAGCATTCCATACCCTTTAGGAATATCCACAACAGATATGTCAATACAACTTTGAACACGTGGATCAGAGTCTAATTGCATGTGAATATTATTCAACTCTCCCACGACTGGGACTTCAGCTTTATCCAATTGTGTAACCTTCTTGTCAGTCTGATGTGGAATCAATCCCAGCTTTCTACATATGTCCAATGGCATTACATTACTTGATGCTCTAGAATCAATTAAACAATTATGTAACATTTTCCCTAATATTCTAACAGATACTAGGAAAGGTGTAGGTTCCTCCTTCCCTAAACCACTAGCTTTTTCCATTTTGAGTCAAATATCTCATTGTTATGTATAGAACTTTTCCCATTTTGTGTTGCAATAGAATTTTCTACTATAGGAGAATTATCTTTGATCATTTTTGGTGGTGGATTTTGTAAGAATATTTGATCATCTTGAGAATTTTGCACCATTCCAATGAAACTTGAAGGATTTTGAGCAAGCTTAGATGGATATGGTGGTACATCATTTGCAACGTTGGTGTTTTGTGCAAAATTGTATTTTTGGAAATTGGATAACCCTCTTGGAGGATGCGATACATTTTGAGAAACAATCTTTGTGGGGGTGTCATTGAAGCTTTCCAATAATGTATCTCTAATTTCTAAAATTTTTATCAATTCATATACTGGAAGACTCACTTTAATTTTCTTGAATTCCTCTAATACATAAGAACTCAACCTCTTGAATTCCTCTCTAGGAGGACTTCCTTTTTGTGTTTGTCCTAGATTTTCACATTGCCTTTTTTCTCCTTGTTGAGTAGAGGATTGAATATTATTCTTTCCTTTATTACTTTGTGAAGAATTTGTCATGGGAAATTGGCCTCTATCTCCTTGAGAGCTCATGAGTTGTCGATATTTCGGGGAGTCTCCGAGAGGCTTGGGATTATTTTTTGCATTGGGATGCAGAGGAGTGGAAAAGTTATTTGGAGGAACTGATGATGTTAATGGCTCATGGTTCCTATAATTCCTTTGATATGTCTTTATTGGAGTATTACCTGATGTTTGTTGAAAGGCTTGCACTTCACTTGTCCCTTCCACCAAGACACTATTATATAGAGGAGGGAATAAAAATCCATCCTTATGTAGTGATTCATTTGGGGATACTGGTGGAGGTTGATTTTTTGGTGGGACTTGATAAAATGACATCTCTACAAGACCATTTGCTAAAGCTAGTGGGAATTTTTGATTAGCTTGTATTGGCATGTAGTCTTGAGAATCAGGAGGAGGAAATTTAAAATCATCAAAAACCAATGCTTGGTCATATCTTGGTGCGGGTACCATCTCATATCCCGTAGGAGGAGGATTCTCAGATGTGGTAGTGTTCCTCACTTGTCCCTTCAAAATATATGCTGCTCTTTGAAATTCATGACACTGTAATTTAGAATGTTGACTAGTCTGTAATGTCCCGTTTAGGACATTTATAGTTCTTCTCCAATTTGTATGGTTGACATTATATTTTCATCTAATTTGTTTCTTTATTCCCCTAAGCCTTCATCATAATTCATAACTGATATGTCTTTATCTATCATTTGTTCTTCTATTTATATATATTATTACTAGTGAATAGTCATGAAAGGTTGCATCTCTGCAATTAACTAGTTGTTATGGTTAAGGTTTAATAGCTATTAATTAACATATATTTACAATATATATTAATATATATTATAAAATTTATTAATTATTAAATTTCTTTATTTGTAGTGTATCCTTAGAATTATGGATAATATAAGCTATTTATATAACATAATAATGTTGTCACCATTATTACCATCCTTATTTATTATATATATAATATGTATTTATATTAATTCTTGTATACTTAATATTATATTGATTAATTTATTAATCAATTTATTATAATTATCATTAGTTATTAATATCATATATATTCAAATGTGAATATATTATCATCTTCTTTGGTTTCATAATGTAATTATAATATCTATTCGTTATTATTCTTAATTATTATCATTATATACTATGTTATTCAAATATGCATATATCCTTAAATTTGGGGTCATGACAAGTCCACCCCTCTCGAATTTGCTTTTCCTCAAGCAAAAATTGTTCTCATATTTGTTCACCTTATATAACAAAATTGACTACTAGATCCTATTCAATTTTTTCTTATAAGATTACTTCATATAAAGAACCACACATGTAGTATGTATTTGAATGCAAAGTATACATATGAATGTATGAAGACACGAAGAA
Source organism: Cupressus sempervirens (assembly GCA_028749045.1). Lineage (NCBI taxonomy): Eukaryota > Viridiplantae > Streptophyta > Pinopsida > Cupressales > Cupressaceae > Cupressus > Cupressus sempervirens. Next base: position 170,861,673 of record CM053784.1, read on the forward strand.
AACACGAAGCATACACATTGATCCATGAAGACACGAAGTAGACACAATGTAGACACATCATACATAACCTTGATTAGATCATAAAATTAATAATGCACAATGATTATACTTCTTCGTTAGGCTTATAATCCTGCAACCACAAAATAAGCATCAGTACGTGCATATATATAAACTTCAAAGAAATTTTGAATGATAATAAGTTAATCCAAGTCAAATCCATGCTAAGCCCAAGAGCAGAACTTTGGCCCCCTTGGCCTCGGTGGTAGGTGTTAGGCATCCACACAAGGTGGTCTACTTAGTGGATTGCTTGTTTGGCTAGAAAGGTTCTTGTGAAAAGTAGTCATTACTATCTTTCCCTTAACTAGCACTACAATAGAGTATCCTAACTGCTCTCCCTTGATTGCAAACTCCATAGGAAAGTTGATAGGGTGCCCTTACTATCTTCCCCTTAACTAGTATTACAATAGGGTGTTCTCCCCTGATTGCAAACTCCATAGGAAAGTTGTAGGATTCCCTTACTATCTTGCCCTTAACTAGTACTACAATAGGGTATCATAGAAGCTCTTCCTTGATTGTAGACTCCATAGGAAGGATAGATGCCCTTATAGTCTTTCCCTTAACTAGTACTACAATAAGGTGTCTTAACAGACCTTCCTTAATTGCAGACTCCATAGGAAAGTTAAATATGGCCTTTCCCTTAACTGATCTACAATAAGGTGTCTTAACATACCTACCTTAATTTCAGACCCCATAGGAAAGTTAAATATGGCCTTTCCCTTAACTGATACTACAAAAAGGTGTCTTAACAGACCTACCTTAATTGTAGACCCCATCGAAATGTTAAATATGGCCTTTCCCTTAACTGATACTACAATAAGGTGTCTTAACAGACCTACCTTAATTGCAGACCCCATAGGAAAGTTAAATATGGCCTTTCCCTTAATTGATACTACAATAAGGTGTCTTAACAGACCTACCTTAATTGCAGACCCCATAGGAAAGTTAAATATGGCCTTTCCCTTAATTGATACTACAATAAGGTGTCTTAACAAACCTCCCTTAATTGTAGACCCCATAGGAAAGTTAAATATGGCCTTTCCCTTAATTGATACTACAATAAGGTGTCTTAACAGACCTCCCTTAATTGTAGACCCCATAGGAAAGTTAAATATGATAGGGTTTCTATATAGTCTTTCCCTTAACTAGTACTACAATAAGGCGTCTTATAGACCTTCCTTGATTGTAGACTCCATAGGAAAGCTACTTGAAATCCCTAAATCATTTTTAAAAATAATTAACTTTACATCTTTATGATTACATTAATTAAGAAACTTACAATTTCATATTTTTCATTTATATTTCATTTTTCATATATTCTGATTTCATTTCTTTGTAATTAGAATCATTGATAGATTATTCAATATTCTTCACAATAACAAATGTGTAAATAATAAGAAAAGACACTAACAATTATCTCTTAATAAAACATATGAAGAAGATATAAACTTAACTCATTACCATACCTTATTACCATTATGTGTTTGAAGTGATGATTTGGGAGTATGACATAATCCTCATATCCACTTCCCACATTAAAGTCTCTTATCATCCATGAAGAGGTCCTTGTTATTTGATTCAAATGCCTTTGCAAATTAATATGAATGACTCTCCACTTTACGTGCTGATGCAATCTTATCCATATTGCTTCTTCTCTTATCTTTGGAGTCTCAACACCATTTGAAGCTATTCTTTAATATTGATTGTCATTCTTTATTATACTCACTAGAACTATTCATCCTTAGATTGCTCCTGATAATTTTCCATTGCATTTCTTACATTTTAACATCCCAATCAATTTATGATGGATGGACAATATTTAGATCTCTGTATACAATAGTCAGTAGCCACTCCCAACACCTTAGCATCATAGGTTTTTCCCAATCAATATGCAACATTGACTTCTATGAGAATTGTTCAAACTCTATTAGTAGCTCTTGACACTATATCAATCATATTGCCTATGTTTCTTTCACTTGTTAATTTTTGATCAGATTTGTGTATGAAAATTGATTTATGTTCCCTTGACAATAGGTCTATACTATGAGTGCAGACTATTTCTTTTATTAACACTTCATATAATCTTTGCCTTGCCACCACCTTCAGCTGATATGGCATGAAATTTTAATGTAACTTTTTGGGAACTGTTTATCCTCATGCGCAGTAGATGGTTGTACAATTACTACTATGTTTAATTTTGGAGGATTGCTCCTTAGAGCATATGTATTATCTATTGAAAATGCTCGATATCTCAATAGCTAGTAAGCATGATCCACTTGTCACCCGTACAACATTTCAAAGGATTACTAGATGTGTATTTGGAAGTGTACGATGCTAATACAATTTCTCTTCCAACAAACATTCCATCACAAGGAAAATATGCTCAATAGTTCTTGCTTGGGATGATTAAGACATACAGTACCAGTCTATTTACAACCAATGCAACTTGTATCAAATTGGAAAAATCATCATGGTTGTGACACTTGATACAGTTGTCCATTTGAATATTTCACTTTCTTGTTGCCGAGTGACCATTCTATGATGAGACATTTATTTTTCACAATCTTCCACTCAAAATATTTGTGCTTCAATCTATGGTCTAAAAATAGACCTTTTATTTCTCTATCATAGAAGGTCTGAGAACGTTGTGACTGGCATAGCGTTGATAAATGCTCATAAGAGTCTCCAGCCTTGCTGAAATTTTTACTCATTTCTAATTGTTTGGTTCTTCTTTGACTAGTGCGATCAAAATAGTTCAAATGGTACTTCACTCTCCATCATAGAAACCAAGGTAATTGTTCCATTCATCATTTATTAATGATTGGTGTCTCTGATCTAAGTCAATGCTATGCAGGTGTTGGGAATCTGATTAGTTTCTTTCTATATTCTTATTGGTGGATTCATTTCATTTTCTATTTTTTCAATAATATGAGACTCCTTTGATCCACAAAAAAATTGTCATTTTCCATGAATGTCTATTTCTTTTAATGCTCAAATGTGATTCCTACAACTCATACATTGATTTGTATGAATACTTAAGACTCTAGCAACCATTCTTCCCTAACTTCTGTCTGTATAGGTAATACATTTATTGCAACGGCTAGATGTTCATGCAACTTTGCATGCAGAGCCATAGCAATTTTTTTTATCATTTTTAAAGTTCTTTGATCCATACTTGAATCACACAAGCTGGTCAGTTCGAATGTTGACCCATATAGATTTAATTCTATTCTATTCAATCATCTTTTATTTTGTTTCATATAAAAATCTGGAAACAGTTTCCTTTTTCAACCTACAGGATGGCAAGATCAAGCTCTGATACCACTTGTAATGTCCCGTTTAGGACATTTATAGTTCTTCTCCAATTTGTATGGTTTCCATTATATTTTCATCTAATTTGTTTCTTTATTCCCCTAAGCCTTCATCATAATTCATAATTGATATGTCTTTCTCTATCATTTGTTCTTCTATTTATATATATTATTACTAGTGAATAGTCGTGAAAGGTTGCATCTCTTCAATTAACTAGTTGTTATGGTTAAGGTTTAATAGCTATTAATTAACATATATTTACAATATATATTAATATATATTATAACATTTATTAATTATTAAATTTCTTTATTTGTAGTGTATCCTTAGGATTATGGATAATATAAGCTATTTATATAACATAATAATGTTGTCACCATTATTACCATCCTTATTTATTATATATATAATATTGTATTTATATTAATTCTTGTATCCTTAATATTATATTGATTAATTTATTAATCAATTTATTATAATTATCATTAGTTATTAATATCATATATATTCAAATGTGAATATATTATCATCTTCTTTGGTTTCATAATGTAATTATAATATCTATTTGTTATTATTCTTAATTATTATCATTATATACTATGTTATTCAAATATGCATATATCCTTAAATTTGGGGTCATGACATAGTCTCATGTAATCTACACCATCCAGATAGTGCAACTTCTACTAAGAAAACTTTATCAGTTGGGTCATTCTCAGATGGAGGATTATCCAATGGTGATGGTACACCCCCATTATTTGGATTAGTGTTCCATGATCTTCTTTGATGTCCTTGGTTATTATTATGGTATCTTTGATTACCTTCATTGAATCCTTGACTGTGTCCTTGATTACTATCATGATGTGGAGGGGTATTCCCTTAATAACCTCAATTGCTACCTTGATATGACTGGTAATTCCTCTGTGCATTTTGCAACTGATTATTTTGATTTCTAAGGTAAGTGACCTCAGTGGACAACTTTTTCACTTGTTCAATCAAATCTTTGATCTCATCCTTTTCCTCATGGGTCCTTGTAGAATTTTTTGTGTTCTAGAGATAAATTGGCTGTGTGGGCATTTCCTGTGACATAGGTGCTCCAAGGTGCAACACCAACTAGCTTGGAGGGGAAGGAACTAGATTGATAGTTAGAGCATAATTCAAAGCTCCTTGATCTAATGCATTTGCATTTGTAAAATAGCTCAGTGCTCCATTCATAGTTGTCGGTGATTGTAAACTAACTTTCTCCGCCTTAGCATATGCTTGGATCAAACTTGTAGGAGCCAGATGAGGTTTTTGAACAAACATAGATGTGAAATAGTCTAGGGCTGCATAGTAGATAGGTCATGTTGCATCATCTCCTATGCGGTATGGATCATGCAACCTTGAATAAAACTTTTGAAATTGGTCATTGAAAGCACCAATTGATTCACGTTCTTTTCTCCTTATCTCGATAAACTACCTATACAATTCTACGGGGGTGATAGGCAATCTGAACTTCACAAGGAATGCATCCTTCAATTTTTTATTGAATTTGAAGGTAAGTTGATATACCAGTAAAATGCTCTCTCACCCAATGAATAAGGGAATAGTCTACATGAAACATCCTCATCTTGCACGTTTCTATTCTGGAGGTCATCCTCAAAAATTTTAATGTGTTCATCAGTAGTGCGGTTCACATCATTCACAAAGAATTTAGAACAAAAGTGTTTAGGATTCTTCGGCATATTGTTGTATGCGGAAAATGTTGCAAGGGGTGATACATTCTGCGGATGCCATTGCTGGGTCATTTTTGGAACTTGTTGTTGGAAAGTTGCAGGTGAAACAACTTGTATAGGTATTTGCACAAATAACTATTGACTTTGTGTAGTTCCTAGTGGAACTCCTCCTTGGGCTGATCCTTGTGCTTCATGTTGAGGTGGTGGATTTTGGAATATCCTTGTGAAATCAGCTACACTTGGTGAACTGTAGCTCATAGATGCTTCTTTATTTCCTCACCTAGGCTTTGGATAAAAACTCAACTCTTGTAATTCGTGTGCTCCTGGGGTGAATCTCAAGGATCTTTGATGTACCTTGGGTGAGGATGCTAGGCTTTGGATCAAAACTCAACTCTTGTAATTCGTGTGCTCTTGGGGTGAATCTCAAGGATCTTTGATGTACCTTGGGTGAGGATGAATTAATGTTCTCCAATATGTAAAACTTCTATAAAATCTTTTAGTCATGCCCTCCTTCTAGCATCAATTTTTTTTTATGTGTGTTTTATGACTCACCAAACAGTAGAACAAAATACCAAAATATCTTATCCTCTCTTGAATAAAGTCTTGTGTATGCTAAGATTGCTAGAAGATCATACAATGACTTCAAGGTTCCTTTAATGCTAGGTCTTGACTGTGGATAAGATCATTGGTTGATGTGATTTTTTGATGATTACAAGGGGCCTTACATGTTTATACAGATTCATTTCAAGCCATACTTGATGTGGGAGCTATCTTAAGGTTTTTTAATGAAGTACTTTTTGGAGTTTTCAAAAAATATGCAAAAATTCAATAAGACAGGGTTCAAGAATTCTATTCTAATCCTAAGGTTAGTGATAACCACAAATAGTATTCTAGTGGACAAATTCCTCAATTTACCGAATTTCTCTTCGCCAAGTTAAACTACAACTATGCGTGAATTGGTGCAATCTTCAAAGGTTATGCTAAATATTTTCATATCACCACATACACCATCATAAAGAACAATGTATACAAATGATAGAAGTTAAGCATATGCATGAACGGGGTTCAAGCTAACTTTGGATGATGAGTTAGAATCACTATAACGTCAAAAGTATGAACCAATGGAATTCATCAATACACCATCATATTCTTCATTGTAATCACCACACATTGACTATGCTAAACTTAATCTAATTGAAGAAATTTAGGAGAACAAGCAAGCACTAAGACATGTCAAGTATTCACCAAACTCCAATGAAAACTTTATTATCTTAGTAGCTCATACCAACAATCTCATAAAAGTCTCCCCTTTACAAATGATAAATGAGGCCTTTATATAGGTCCTCAATTACAATAGGTGGCTCGGATGATCACAATAACTGATGGCCAAGATTGTGCCACATCAGCCCTAATTAGGGTTAGGGCAAAGGAAAGGAATCTACATTAATGCAACAAGGAATCCATTACTGTAGTGGGTAGTAAATGCCCACTATGCATGCTTGTTTAAGGAGTGGGGTACAATAAATATCCACCATGCATGTCCATTACTCAAGAAATGCTCAATCTTCCTTGAATAAATTATTCTTGATTCCATTCTCTGAATGCATAGAAGTTTGACTTGGAGACCTTAGTTCATCATCAAAGATAATTGGATGTCATGAAATGATGATATAGGCCACGTAAGCTCGAGTCTTTTCCAACTACATCATTTTAACTAAGATCCAACTTTGACTAACTTTTTTGAAAATCTCTCTTCGAACATTCTCATCTTCCATGTACTCGCTTGGAAATTTATCTCCCTAAAATGGATTGGAATCCCTTGCTAATGATTATGTTACTCTAGAATTTCTTCATATTGAACTTCCTTTACCATGTTCTTGGATTTTTGGATTTGAACTTTGATCTTTGAACCTTGAATATCTGGGACCGGATCACTTAGTACTTTGATCTTGGTACTAGAATTTTGGATTTGAGCATCTTTCTTGAATTTCTAGAACTACAGCTTTCTCCTCCTTTTTTTTCAAATGCTTTCAATTCACTATTATGCCTTTTCTTACATTTTGAAGAATTGCCCCTTTTTTAATCATCATCAATCATTTTGCCAGTCTTGGGTACACACTTGAAGAGGGTTAAATTCAAGATATGGAGGAGAAATTTCCAGCACTTAATCCTTTTTCATTTTTCCATGAAGGAGAAAGTTTCCAACACTTAGCCATTTATTCTTCCATGAAGGAGGAATTTCCAACACTTAGCCAGTTTTTCTTCCATGAATGAGAAACTTCCAGCACTAGCATTTTTTCTTCCATGAAGGAGGAATTTCTAACACTTCACCATAATTGCTTCTATAAAGGACAAATCTCCAACACTTAGCCATTTTTGATTCCATGAAGGAGAAATTTCCAATACTTAGCCATTTTTTCTTCCATGATTTCTAATTCTCTTGCTCATGGAAATTTTGAGTGGTCATGGATTTTGTCCATGATGGAAGAATTCCACAACAACCATTTTCCTCCAAGGTGGGATTTTTTGAGTGATCATGGATTTTGTCCATGATGGAAGAATTTTGCAACAATAATTTTTCTCCAAGGCGGGATTTTTCGAGAGATCATGGATTTTTTCCATGATGGAAGAATTTCGCAACAACCATTTTTCTCCAAGGCTAGATTTTTTGAGAGATCATAGATTTTTTCCATGATGGAAGAATTATGCAATAACCATTTTTCTCCAAGGCTAGATTTTTTGAGTGATCATGGATTTTGTCCATGATGGAAGAATTCCGCAACAACCATTTTTCTCCAAGGCTAGATTTTTTAAGTGATCATGGATTTTGTCCATGATGGAAGAATTTCGCAACAATAATTTTTCTCCAAGGTAGGATTTTTGATAGAAGAATTCCACAAAAAACATTTTTCCTATTATTTTCATGCCTTTCTACTTTTGGATATTTCATGGGTGATTCCAGACTTAACCATTTTTTTCTTGATTGATTATCGTGCTTGCTCATTCTTTTGGATATAGACACATGTACCCTTTTGGCTCTTTATCAACCATAGCTCACTTGTTGTAGAAATAGACTTGCCAAAAATAGACATTCTAAAAATAGTAAGTTGTCCCAAAGTCAAAATAAGGCCAATCTGAGAGGCAGTGAAATTTACTAAAAATAGACTTTCTAAAAATAGTAAGTTGTCCCAAAGTCAAAATATGGCCAATCTGAGAGGCAGTGAAATTTACTAAAAATAGACTTACTAAAAATAGACTTACTAAAAATAGACTTTCTAAAAATAGTAAGTCAAGACATTCAATTCTCAAACAAGCAAATAATTTCCATTCTCAGAGCCACATGGACAACATTTTTCACATCTGGCCAATTTTACCAATTCTCATTTGAAATAGGGAACTTTAGAAGATTAAGCCCAATACTACCAAGAACTAAAGCCAAAAGGACAAGACCAAGAGACAAAAGGGGGCCCGCCATTTACAATGGGGCTATGGTGTGAAAAGCCCACAACAAGATCCTTAACATTCTTGATTGTGATTCCATAACACTCCTCAAGGAAACTTGTTCAGGTGTTGGTGGTAGAACTCTGACTAAACCCAAACTTGAAGGGTTATTTATTGTTCATGTACTCCTTGTAGGGGCATGAATGTCCATTTCAAAATGGATACTATGACCATCTCAAGTTGATGTAAATGGTATGATGTGAGGTACTACATTGGATGTCACTCTTGTAATAGGTGCATCTAATCCAGATGTAGAGGGAGTGACACATCTCAAAACACCCTACAAGGAAAAAATATAAATCTTAAAGTGGTATAATAGTGTAAATAACATAGTCAAACCCACACAAAAATATGATTAACTCTTACCATTTTCATGGCATTGGATGTATTAGATGGCATAGTCAGATCTTTTATGCCAACAAGATATGTACTAGGTGTAGCTACTCTAGAAATGCTTTGTAGAATTTTTAAAAAAATAAAATATGAAAAGAAAAACAAGTTAATTAAGTACACAAGAATCAACATGAAATATTACTTCTAACATATCATTAGAAGTACTAAATGTTGTTATAGGGGTTTGAGCAAATTTAGAGATGGCATGTATTCTACAAACGTAAATTTACTTGATATAATATAGAACATAAGATAATTGAACCTACCAAAGATAACTTATAATCTTACCTCATGTACCATCATAGTGATTTTCTTCCCTTGCCCACTCCTTAGCATTTGAATTAGAGCATTTAAAATTATTGGTTCCCCCATAGTAGAATTGGGAGGACCCATAGACACATCCTTAATGGAACACAATGGCATAAAATCTTAAAATATTAATTAAAGAATATCTGGAAGTGATATTAGTAATGGCTAAAAGTTCAATATGGAACCTAGTTATAAATGGGAAATTTTATCAAATTTGAAAGAACAAAATCAAAGATATGATATAAAGGGAATAAATCCATAAATAGACAAAAAATTTAAAAAGTAAAACCATGTTAAAGGTTTAAAAGATAAGCACTTGAAAGAGAATAAATAATTATAGGATAGAATTAAAGGTGCCCCATTATCTTTACTCGTAGATGTGTATTAAAAATCCTTAAAATACAAGTCCTTAAATGATAAGCACGAGATTAAAATTCAATTGTTATAAAATTCAATATTATTTAAAGTCATGCTACCTCATACAACACTATTTTACTGCCATGGTATCATAAGTTTTATTAAAATGTTTCTAAAGTTAAAAATTATTGAAGTTACCGACAAGATAGATATTCTCTTACCTTAGTACTACAACTCTTTAAATTCTTTAGTGAGTAATTTTTTGTTTCTCCATTTCATGTTCTCCATGCACCTCATAATCTATTTTTCTCTAATATATATAGCAACAAATTGCTTCCATATTCAATATTTTGTTAGTTATCTTAACCTCTAATATTTATGAGTGATTTAGTTTTTGTTACCTCTCTAAGATGTTGTGCACTTTGTTATCTCTATTCTTACAACAATTCAATTTGTTGGTTCATGGAGTTACTTATTTTGTGTAGTCTTAATTTCATATTTCATTCATGAGGTGTCATTTTCATTAAGTGTTATTGTTCATTCTTCTATAGAAGAAACTCCTGTGTTTGTTATGATGGTTGATGATTCATTGTGGTATATGTATCTTTATTATTTTAAAAAGACTTCTACATTTGGGCAATTTTTTTACGACCTTTGTACTTCTATCAGTTAAGCTTCTAGTATTACCAATAAATAGTATTCAACATCAAAAGTCTATGTTGTTTGATAATTTTTTAAGAGACGTCAGTGAATATGGTGCTTTGCTAGTATTAAACAAAGATATAGTCTATTGTGGGATGCTATTTCTTGTGATGCTCATTTTTTGATAAAAATATGTTTATTAAATTCATGTAGAATTGGGTACAAGAGTCACTTAGTTAGTTTCCTTACTTGGCTTTCTATCATGAAACATATTAGTATTGTGTTCATGTCTGATAAAAATTTCAATTTATTATAAGAGTCATCTAATTGTGTTCTTTATGTCAAGGATGTATATCTTAATCCTGTGTATTTGTGTTATCAATGATAGTATTATAATAATTTAGTTATAGATTTTGATATATATATATATATATATATATATATATATATATATATATATATATATATATATATATATATATATATATATATATATATATATATATATATATATATATTGGTAACACAAGTTATAACAACAATTATAAAGTCTAACTCGTATTGATAATAGTATTTATAACAATAGTTATAGAGTTTGATTTGTCTTGACAACAATAGTTATAACGACAATTATAGAGTCTAATTTTGTAAACATTCTTACATTCTTCCTCTATATTTGTGTTATGAATGACAACATTATAATAATAGTTATATATTTTGATGTGTATTGATAATAGAAGTTATAGAGTCTCAATAGTTATAGAGTTTGATTTGTATTGACAACAATAATTATAATAACAACTATAGAGTCTAATTTGTATAAATATTCTTAGATACTTCCTATGTATTTGTGTTACGAATGACAACATTATATTGATAATTATATTTTTATGTGTATTGATAACACTAGTTTGTTGGAAATGATTGAAATGATCATAAGAACAATTGTTGGAATAATATATGAAACTGGTAAAGAATGTCCTCAATCATTGTTTTCTCATTGATGTCAAACTTGCTACTTGCAGGGATGACAATTGCTTTAGTGATCCAAATACTATCAATTAGTTGATTTTCAAGGTGGAGGCAATCAATAACATGTAACTAGAACACCTAGAGAAAGGTTGAAGTTCTGATGTTGTAATGAAGTACAAGGATCAGTTAAGCCATTGATAAAAAAGTGTGTTGGATAACATACTAAAAGATACGAAGAATGAGCACACTAAAACATATCAAAGATCTAAGGTTTTAGCTAAGTCTTTTGTAAAACTCAAACTAAGTTCAAGAGCCGAGCAAGCTAGTAAGAGCCGAGCAAGTTCAAGTGTCGAGTAAGTTCAAGTGCCGAGTAAGTTCAAGTGCTGAGTAAGTTCAAGTGCCAAGTAAGTTCAAGTGCTGAGCAAGTTCAAGTGCCGAGCAGAATCAAGTGCTGAGCAAGTGCCGAGTAACATAGAGGTGCTGAGCACTAGTAACTCAATAATGCCAAGTTGCTGCATTATTTACGAAATCGAAGATTTGTCAGATCTAAGCCGACAAAGTTGTTATCTAGAAATTTGTGAATTAAAAGGAAGATAAGAATGATGAGTTGGTGGCACATAACACCATGTAGAAAATTTTTAAGATACAACTGGCAAAGTTTCAAGAAGAGAACAAGATATGGGGTAGATACATTGTATCCTACCTAATCCATTTTGAAACCCTAAAATTGGAGAGGGAGAATTGAGCAACAAAGGCAAATCAGACTTGTATATAAGAAGACATAAGTTAATAAAGAAAGAGAGTGGAATAGAGGGGATAGTGAGATAAAGAGAAGTGGTCAAGCATAAAAAGCATGAAATGCTGAAGAATGTGCTAAGGAGAAGATTACACAGGAACTCTATTTGAATTGACAACCACAAGGATGATTGCATTGGCAGAATGAGTAAGAAGACTCAAGGAGATGAAGCTTGAGAGTGAAACAAGAAGTTAGAGCTGAAGTGATTGAAGCCAAGCATGAGGATTGAACTGAAAGAGTGATATGAAATCTGCAAAGTATGTTGTAAGTTATATCAGATCAAAAGACCATTATCGTTACTTTCTAACAATTTTAATAGTAAGATAAATCCTATGGACTTAGGTTGGTTTAACAGCCATTAGATAAATCCTTTAACAGGGTGACATTCTAAGTGAATGTTCTAAAGGCCTTTAACCAGGCCCATTCATAACAGTTTGGTAAAATCCTCTAACAAGGTCACATTTAGCAGTGTGTTGTAAGCCTTTAACAGGGTAGGCATTTAACAGGTCATCACTTCAGAAGAGTGAGAATCAAGTAGCATGTTACTGGTGGTTTTTCCCAAATTGGGTTTCCATGTAAATCATTGTGTCATGTGTTGATCTTGAATGTTTTATCTTTGCATGTTGATTTACAATAATTTGGTTATATGACAGATTTAAGTTGGAACGGATGAAAAGAGTATGGATTCATTATTAAAAGTATCAATAGGGCATTTGGACCTTGAATAACTGATTCACCCCCCCTCTCAGTTATTCTAAACAAATCTAACAATTGGTATCAGAGCTGACTGCTGATTCAGTTTAAAGGGACTACTAGTAGAAAAGATCAAAATGCAGAAGAGAGAAGTTCCCAAGCTCAACAAAGATAACTTTGTTGCATGGAAAAGTTTGATGAAGCTACATCTTGGATCCATAGGAGATTATTTCGAAAATTCAATTGTCACTAAACATGTAGATCCAATAGGTGCTCCTACTGTCGAAGACATGGAAAACAAGCAAGAACACAACCAGACAATGCTGGAAATTGCTTCTGCACTTAGCTATGCTGAATTTGATGACATCAAAGGATGTGACACTGCATTAAAAATGTGGAAAGCTCTATTAGACATCTATGGAGGAGATCAGAATGTACAAAGAGCAAAAAGAAAAAGTCTCAGAGGAAAATTTGATGACATGAAAATGGAAGAAAATGAAAATGCTGCTCAGTACGGTGCAAGAATAAAGGAAGTGGTAAGTGCAATAAGATGCTTGAATGGTCAACTGGATGAAGACACTGTTAATACTAAGTTCTTAAGGACATTGCTCCCTATCTATGCTATTAGATTATCAACAATACAAGAGCGAAGATGTATACCAGGAAATAATCTAAGCTTTGAAGGTATAATAGGTAGACTCACTGCATTTGAGTTATCTAACTTTGACAACTACAAACCTGAAAATGTTGAATCTGCTTTTAAGGCCAAGTTATCACTGAAAGATGCCAAACAAGTAAAATCAAGGAAAGGAAGAAAAATGAAGTATGTATCTAGTGACAGTAGCACTGATGAGGAAGATGTGGAACAATTGGAAGCATTGCTCACTAGAAGATTTCACAGGGGCAAAGGAAAATTCAAACGTAAGATGCCTATCATTTGTTTCAATTGCAATGAAGTGGGACATATTGCTGCAAGATGTCCACAGAAAAAGGATTCCAAGGAAGGCAACAAATACAAGAACAGAAGAGATGATGATAAGAGAGATTACAAAGAAAAAGGTAAGAAGTGTTATATTGTTGAAGAAAATTTTGATGACAATGATGATGAAGTTGTTTATGTAGCCATGAAGGACCAATCTGATGAAGAAGAAGCCACAACATTGGTGACATGCATAAACAAGAATGACAGATGGATCATAGACAGTGGATGCTCACATCACATGACAAGAGACAAAAGTAAGTTTGTTAACTTTACTTAGTATGATGGAAATAGTGTTAGATTTGGTAATGATGCTCCATGTCAAATCAAAGGAAAAGGTTCCATTAAGCTCACAGACCAAATTTCATGTGACAATGCATACTATGTTGAAGGATTAAACTACAATTTACTGAGTGTCTCACAATTAGGCAATATAGGTTGCAAAGTGGAATTTGAAAACAAAACTGCAAAAATCTATGATAGTGATGGTAAATAGATAGGAAAAGGAGATCAAACAAAGAATAATTTGTTTTACTTTGATATGGATGATATTTCTTGTCTACTAGCAAAATTTGATGATGAATGGTTATGGCATAGAAGATTATGTCATTTCAACTTTGACAATCTAGTCAAAATCAGTAAAATGAAGAAAGTCAGAGGTCTACCAAAATTGGAGAAGCCTAATAATATCATGTGTAAACAATGTCAGCTAGGAAAGATAACAAAGTCAAGTTTCAAAAGCAAAAACTATACATCTAAAGAGATACTTGAGTTAGTTCACACCGACTTATGTGGTCCAATGGAAATACAAAGCTATAAAGGAGATAAATACATAATGTTATTTGTTGATGATTATTCCAGGATGATGACTGTTATGTTCTTAAAACAAAAATTTGATGCTTTTCAAATGTTTGAGTGGTATGTGGCCAGAGTTCAAAAGGAAATTGGAAAAAGCTTGAAATGTCTAAGATCAGATAGAGGTGGTGGATTTACATCAAATGAATTTGAGATATTCTATAATGACAATGGAATCAAAAGAGAAACGTCAGCTCCTAGAACTCCCCCATAGAATGGAATTGCTGAAAGAAGAAATAGATCTGTAATTGACTGTGCCAGAACATTAATGATGGAAAAGAATGTTGCTCTAAAATACTGGAGAGAAGCTGTAAGCGTAGTTGTTCATACACTGAACTGAGTACAGGTCAGGAAAGGTACAAATACAACACCTTTTGAATTATGGTATGGTTACTCACCAAATGTAAAACATTTCAAAGTGTTTGGTTGCAAATATTTTATCCTTAAAGATGTTAGAAATGGGAAATTTGATGCAAAAAGTAACGAAGGTATATTTTTTGGTTACTCCACTAGAAGTAAGGCATATAAGTGTTTGAATGTTAACACTAACAAAATTGTGGAGAGTGCAAATGTAAATTTTGATGAGCACACAGAAGTCCAAGCTGAAGAACCAAAGAAAATGGAAGAATACAGAACCTTTGTATATTCTTATGAAGGATTGACTGCTGATGAGGATGATATCAATCAAATTGAAAATCAACAACAAGTGCCAGTTTCAACCGATTCACAACCAGTGAATGCCGAGTTCCATTCAGAAGTCAAGTTATAGAATGAAGAAAATGCACAATCTAATTCTGAAGATAGCATACATGATGAAGAAAAACCTGACAATGAAGTGCATAGTGATCCTGAATTTGAAAGATCAAATATGGAAACAAGAACAGATCCAAGATTATCCAAATATGTAAAAAGACATCACCCTACTAAACAAAGAATTGGTCACAAAGATGCAAAACCAATGATAAGGAACACACTAAGACATGAATCATGATTGATTAGTCAATCTGAACCCAAGACAGTATATGGTGCATTATAAGATAATGACTGGTATAAAGCTATGGAAGAAGGAATTGATCAAATAAGAAAAAATAAAACCTGGAGTTTGGTTCCCAGACCAACTGACAAAAATGTGATTGGCACCAAATGGGTATTCAGAAATAAACTAGATAAGAATGGTGAGATTACCAGAAATAAAGCCAGATTAGTATGCAAGGGTTATGCTCAAGAAGAAGGAATAGACTATGGAGAAACATTCGATCCTGTTTCAAGAATGGAAGGAATAAGAACTTTACTTGCATATGCTGCCTACAAAGATTTTAAAGTCTATCAGATGGATGTAAAATCTGCCTTCTTAAATGGTATACTAGAAGAAGAAGTCTACAATAAACAACCAGAAGGATTTGTTGATGAAAACAATAGGGATGTGGTGTGTAAGTTACATAAAGCACTCTATGGTTTGAAACAAGCACCTAGAGCATGGTATGAGATACTTCACAAGTATCTAGTGCAAATTGGATTTAAAAGAACTTATGATAACATCAACATGTACCTCAAAGCCAAACAAGGTAAAGACATTATTGTATCTGAAATTTTTGTGGATGACATAGTATTTGGTGGTGAAGAAGTACTTTGCAAAGGCTTTGCTGACAAAATGAAACATGAATTTGAGATGTCTATGTTTGAAGAAATCAAATTTTTTTTTGGATTGCAAGTACATCAACTCAAACATGGAATATTTATTACACAATAAAAATACATCAAATAATTTCTTAAAACATTTGGATTGGAGGAATCCAAACCAGTCAGCACACCAATGCCCACAGGAAACAAACTATCCAAAAATGATGAGTTAGCTGAAGTCAATCAAACGATGTACAGATCCATGATTGGAAAACTACAATATGTTGTACATAGTAGACCAGCCATAGCATTAGCAGTTGGAATAGTGGCTAGATTCTCTGCTAATCCTAAAGAAAATCATCTCATAGTAGCAAAAAGAATAATGAGATATCTTAAAGGGACTGATGGTTTTGGTCTATACTACAAAAAGAATGAAAAATTTGAACTCAATGCATATACAGATGCAGACTGGGGAGGAAACATTGATGACAGAAAAAGCACAAGCGGAGGTGCATTATTTCTTGGCAAAAGGCTGGTTACCTAGACTAGCAAGAAACAAACATGTATATCCCAGTCCACTACAGAATCAGAATATGTGGCAGCTACAGTCAATTGTAAAAACATTGTATGGCTCACACATCTATTGAATGGAATGAAAAAAGAAGTAAAAAAACCAGTGATATTGTATTGTGATAATACAAGTGCTATAAACATATCCAAAAATCTAGTGATGCATGCAAAAACTAAGCATATTGCAATCAAGTATCATTATGTCAGAGAATTGGTAGAAGACAAACAAGTGAAGTTGGAATACATTCACAGAAAGGAACAAACTGCAGATATCTTCACCAAACCATTTCCCAAGGATGCCTATGAATATCTTAGAGGAAAGTTGGGGGTTATACCCCTAAATCAAGCAGTTTAAGGAAACAAGGAAGCTGTCTTGCATCAACAGGAATAAATCCTTGAAATATTAACAGGTTGATGCAAAGGATGACAGCAGGAACAGAAACTCCAAATCAGTCACAAGCATGGTGACAGAGGGAGGAAAACAACAAGAAGCCAAAGCTTATATTTTGCATGATAAAGATGCTACATCTTTGGCATTTATGTCAAAGAGGGAGAAATATGTAAGAAACTGATCAATGCAATGCAAAGAAAGAGGGAGATATATATAAAAGAGTAAGATATATGAGATCAAAAGTGAAAATGCAGCAAGCTAATGTATACAAACATGGTGGTAAATGAATTGATTACTTGATCAGTTTGGTTTGGCATCAATACCAAAGAGGGAGATTGTTGGAAATGATTGAAATGATCATAAGAACAATTGTTGGAATAATATATGGAACCGGTAAAGAATGTCCTCAATCATTGTTTCGTCATTGATGTCAAACTTGCTACTTGCAGGGATGACAATTGCTTTAGTGATCCAAATACTATCAACTAGTTGATTGTCAAGATGGAGGCAATCAATAAGAATTAACTAGAATGCCTAGAGAAAGGTTGAAGTTATGATGTTGTAATGAAGTACAAGGATTAGTTAAGCCATTGATGAAAAAGTGTGTTGGATGACATACTAAAAGATACGAAGAATAAGCACACTGAAACATATCAAAGATCTAAGGTTTTAGCTAAGTCTTTTGTAAAACTCAAACTAAGTTCAAGAGATGAGCAAGCTAGTAAGAGCCGAGCAAGTTCAAGTGCCGAGGAAGTTCAAGTGCCAAGTAAGTTCAAGTACCGAGTAAGTTCAAGTGCCGAGCAAGTTCAAGTGCCGAGCAAAATCAAGTGCTGAGCAAGTGCCGAGTAACACATAGGTGTCAAGCACCAGTAACTCAATAATGCCAAGTTGCTGCATTATTTAGGAAATCGAAGATTTGTTAGATCTAAGCTGACAAAGTTGTTATCTAGAAATCTGTGAATTAAAAGGAAGATAAGAATGATGAGGTCGTGGCACAGAACATCATGTAGAACATTTTTAAGATACAACTAGCAAAGTTTCAAGAAGAGAACAAGATATGGGGTAGATACATTATATCCTACATAATCCATTTTGAAACCCTAAAATTGGAGAGGGAGAATTGAGCAAAAAAGGAAAATTAGACTTGTATATAAGAAGACATAAGCTAATAAAGAAAGAGAGTGGAATAGAGGGGATAGTGAGATAAAGAGTAGTGGTCAAGCATAAAAAGCATGAAATGGTGAAGAATGTGCTAAGGAGAAGATTACACAGGAACTCTGTTTGAATTGACAACCACAATGATGATTGCATTGGTAGAATGAGTAAGAAGACTCAAGGAGACAAAGCTTAAGAGGGAAACAAGTAGTTAGAGCTGAAGTGATTAAAGCCAAGCATGAGGATTGAACTGAAAGTGTGATCTAAAATCTGCAAAGTATGTTGTAAGTTATATCAGATCAAAAGACCATTATCATTACTTTCTAGCAATTGTAATAGTAAGATAAATCTTATGGACTTAGGTTGGTTTAACAACCATTAGATAAATCCTTTAACAGGGTGACATTCCAAGTGAATGTTCTAAAGACCTTTAACCAGGCCCATTCTTAATAGTTTTGTAAAATCCTCTAACAAGGTCACATTTAGCAGTGTGTTGTAAGCCTTTAATAGGGCAGGCTTTTAACAAGGCATCGCTTTAGAAGAGTGAGAATCAAGTACCATGTTACTGGTGGTTTTCCCAAATTGGGTTTCCACGTAAATCATTGTGTCATGTGTTGATCTTGAATGCTTTATCTTTGCATGTTGATTTACAGTAATTTTCTTATATGACAGATTTAAGTTGGAACAGATGAAAAGAGTATGGATTCATTATTAAAAGTATTAATAGGGCATTTGGACCTTGAATAATTGATTCATCCCCCCTCTCAGTTATTCTAAAGAAATCTAACAATTGGTATCAGAGCTGACTGCTGATTTAGTTTAAAGGGACTAATAGTAGAAAAGATCAAAATGCCAACGAGAGAAGTTCCCAAGCTCAACAAAGACAACTTTGTTGCATGGAAAAGTTTGATGAAGCTAAATCCTGGATCCATAGGAGATTATGCCCAAAATTCAATTGTCACTGAACATGTAGATCCAACAGGTGCTCCTACTGTCGAAGACATGAAAAACAAGCAAGAACACAACCAGACAATGCTGGAAATTGCTTCTGCACTCAGCTATGCTGAATTTAATGATATCAAATGATGTGACACTGCATTCAAAATCAGGAAATCCCTATCAGACATGCATGGAGGAGATCAGAATGTACAAAGAGCAAAAAGAGAAAGTCTCAGAGGAAAATTTGATGACATGAAAATGGAAGAAAATGAAAATGCTGCTCAATATGGTGCAAGAATAAAGGAAGTGGTAAGTGCAATAAGATGCTTGAATGGTCAACTAGATGAAGACATTGTTAATAGTAAGGTCTTAAGGACATTTCTCCCTATCTATGCTATCAAAGTATCAGCAATACAAGAGCTAAGATGTATACCAGGAAATAATCTAAGCTTTGAAGGTATAATAGGTAGACTCACTGCATTTGAGTTATCTAACTTTGACAACTACAAACCTGAAAATGTTGAATCTACTTTTAAGGCCAAGTTATCACTGAAAGATTCCAAATAGGTGAAATCAAGGAAAGGAAAAAAAAATGAATTATGTATCTAGTGATAGTAGTACTAATGAGGAAGATGTGGAACAATTGGAAGCATTGCTCGCTAGAGGATTTCACAGGGGCAAAGGAAAATTCAAAGGTAAGATGCCTATCATTTGTTTCAATTGCAATGAAGTAGGACATATTATTGCAAGATGTCCATAGAAAAAGGATTCCAAGGAAGGAAACAAATACAAGAACAGAAGAGATGATGATAAGAGAGATTACAAAGAAAAAGGTAAGAAGTGTTATATTGTTGAAGAAAATTCTGATGACAATGATGATGAAGTTGTTTATGTAGCCATGAAGGACCAATCTGATGAAGAAGAAGCCATAGCACTGGTGACATGCATAAACAAGAATGATAGATGAATCATAGATAGTGGATGCTCACATCACATGACAGGAGACAAAAGTAAGTTTGTTAACTTTACTTAGTATGATGGAAATAGTGTTAGAGTTGGTAATGATGCTCCATGTCAAATCAAAGGAAAAGGTTCCATTAAGCTCACAGACCAAATTTCATGTGACAATGCATACTATGTTGAAGGATAAAACTACAATTTACTGAGTGTCTCACAATTGGGCAATATAGGTTGCAAAGTGGAATTTGAAAATAAAACTGCAAAAATCTATGATAATGATGGTAAACTAATAGGAAAAGGAGATCAAACAAAGAATAATTTGTTTTACCTTGATATGGATGATATTTCTTGTCTACTTGCAAAATTTGATGATGAATGGTTATGGCATAGAAGATTATGTCATGTCAACTTTGACAATCTAGTCAAAATCAGTAAAATGAAGAAAGTCAGAGGTCTACCAAAATTGAAGAAGCCTGATAATATCATGTGTAAATAATGTCAGCTAGGAAAGATAACAAAGTCAAGTTTCAAAAGCAAAAACTATACATCTAAAGAGATACTTGAGTTAGTTCACACTGACTTATGTGGTCCAATGGAAATACAAAGCTATAAAGGAGATAAATACATAATGTTATTTGTTGATGATTATTCCAGGATGATGACTGTTATGTTCTTAAAACAAAAATCTGATGCTTTTCAAATGTTTGAGTGGTATGTGGCTAGAGTTCAAAAGGAAACTGGAAAAATCTTGAAATGTCTAAGATCGGATAGAGGTGGTGGATTTACATCAAATGAATTCAAGATATTCTATAATGACAATGGAATCAAAAGAGAAACGTCAGCTCCTAGAACTCCCCCATAGAATGGAATTGCTGAAAGAAGAAATATATTTGTAATTGAATGTGCCAAAACATTAATGATGGAAAAGAATGTTGCTCTAAAATACTGGAGAGAAGCTATAAGCATAGCTGTTCATACACTGAACCAAGTACAAGTTAGGAAAGGTACAAATACAACACCTTTTGAATTATGGTATGGTTACTCACCAAATGTAAAACATTTCAAAGTGTTTGGTTGCAAATGTTTTATTCTTAAAGATGTTAGAAATGGGAAATTTGATGCAAAAAGTAATGAAGGTATATTTCTTGGTTAGTCCACTAGAAGTAAGGCATATAAGTGTTTGAATATTAACACTAACAAAATTGTGGAGAGTGAAAATGTAAATTTTGATGAGCACACAGAAGTCCAAGCTAAAGAACCAAAGAAAATGGAAGAATACAAAACCTTTGTATATTCTTATGAAGGAATGACTCCTGATTAGGATGATGTCAATCAAATTGAAAATCAACAAGTGTCAGTTTCAGCCGATTGACAAACAGTGAATGTCGAGTTACAGAATGAAGAAAATGCACAATCTAATTTTGAAGAAAACATACATGATGAAGAACAACCTGACACTGAAGTGCATAGTGATCCTGAATCTAAAAGATCAAATATGGAAACAAGAACAGAGCCAAGATTATCCAAATATGTAAAAAGACATCACCCTGCTGAGCAAATAATTGGTGATAAAGATGCAAGACCAATGACAAGGAACACACTAAGACATGAATCATGTCTAATTAGTCAATCTGAACCCAAGATAGTATATGGTGCATTACAAGATAATGATTGGTATAAAGCTATGGAAGAAGAAATTGATCAAATAAGAAAAAATAAAACCTGGAGTTTGGTTCCCAAACCAACTGACAAAAATGTGATTGGCACCAAATGGGTATTCAGAAATAAACTATATAAGAATGGTGAGATTACCAGAAATAAAGCTAGATTAGTATGCAAGGGTTATACTCAAGAAGAAGGTATAGACTATGGAGAAACATTCGCTCGTGTTGCAAGAATGGAAGGAGTAAGAACTTTACTTGCATATGTTGCCTACAAAGATTTTAAAGTCTATCAGATGGATGTAAAATCTACCTTCTTAAATGGTATACTAGAAGAAGAAGTCTATATTAAACAACCAAAAGGATTTGTTGATGAAAACAATAGGGATATGGTGTGTAAGTTACATAAAGCACTCTATGGTTTGAAACAAGCACCTAGAGCATGGTATGAGAGAATTCACAAGTATCTAGTGCAAATTGGATTTGAAAGAACTGATGATAATAGAAACATGTACATCAAAGCCAAAAAAGGTAAAGACATTATTGTATCTAAATTTTTTTTGGATGACATAGTATTTGGTGGTGAAGAAGTACTTTGCAAAGGCTTTCCTGGCAAAATGAAACATGAATTTGGGATGTCTATGTTTGGAGAAATCAAAATTTTTGTTGGATTGCAAGTACATCAACTCAAACATGGAATATTTATGACACAATCAAAATACATCAAAGAAATTCTTAAAAAATTTGGATTGGAGGAATCCAAACCATTCAAGACACCAATGGCCATAGGAAACAAGCTATCCAAAAATGATGAGTCAGTTGAAGTCAATCAAACAATGTACAGATCCATGATTGGAAAACTACAATATGTTGTACATAGTAGACCAGACATAGCATTACCAGTTGGAATAGTGGCTAGATTCTCTGCTAATACTAAAGAGAATCATCTCATGGCAGTAAAAAGAATAATGAGATATCTCCAAGGGACTGATGATTTTGGTCTATACTACAAAAAGAATGGAAAATTTGAACTCAATGCATATACAGATGCAGACTGGGGAGGAAACATTAATGACAGAAAAAGCACAAGTGGAGGTGCATTATTTCTTGGCAAAAGGCTGGTTATCTGGACTAGCAAGAAACAAACATGTATATCCTAGTCCACTGCAGAATCAGAATATCTGGTAGCTGCAGTCAATTGTACAAACATTGTATGGCTCACACATCTATTGAATGGAATGAAAAAAGAAGTAACGAAATCGGTGATATTGTATTGTGATAATACAAGTGCTATAAACATATCCAAAAATCTAGTGATACATGCAAAAACCAAGCATATTGCAATCAAGTATCATTATGTCAGAGAATTGGTAGAAGACAAACAATTGAAGTTGGAATACATTCAGACCAAGGAACAAACTGCAGATATCTTCACCAAACCATTGCCCAAGGATGCCTATGAATATCTTAGTGGCAAGTTGGGGGTTATACCCCTAAGTCAAGCAGTTTAAGGAAACAAGGAAGCTGCCTTGCATCAACAGGAATAAATCCTTGAAATATTAACAGGTTGATGCAAAGGATGACAGCAGGAACAAAAACTCCAAATCAGTCACAAGCATGGTGACAGAGGGAGAAAAACAACAAGAAGCCAAATCTCATATTTTGCAAGATAAAGATCTTACATCTTTGGCATTTATGTCAAAGAGGGAGAAATATGCAGGAAACTAATAAATGCAATGAAAAGAAAGAGGGAGATATATATGAAAGAGGGAGATATATGAGATTAGAAGTGAAAATGCAGCAAGCTAACGTATACAAACATGGTGGTAACTAAATTGATTACTTGATTAGTTTGGTTTTCCATCAATACCAAAGAGGGAGATTGTTGGAAATGATTGAAATGATCATAAGAAAAATTGTTGGAATAATATATGGAACTAGTAAAGAATGTCCTCAATCATTGTTTTGTCATTGATGTCAAACTTGCTACTTGTAGGGATGACAATTTCTTTAGTGATCCAAATACTATCAATTAGTTGATTGTCAAGGTGGAGGCAATCAATAAGATGTAATTAAAACACCTAGAGAAAGGTTGAAGTTATGATGTTGTAATGAAGTACAAGGATTAGTTAAGCCATTGATGAAAAAGTGTGTTGGATGACATACTAAAAGATACGAAGAATAAGCACACTGAAACATATCAAAGATCTAAGGTTTTAGCTAAGTCTTTTGTAAGACTCAAACTAAGTTCAAGAGCCGAGCAAGCTAGTAAGAGCCGAGCAAGTTCAAGTGCCGAGTAAGTTCAAGTGCCGAGAAAGTTCAAGTGCCAAGCAGAATCAAGTGTCGAGAAAGTGTCGAGTAATATAGAGGTGTCGAGCACTAGTAACTCAATAATGCCGAGTTGCTACATTATTGAGAAAATCGAAGATTTGTCAGATCTAATCCAACAAAGTTGTTATCTTGAAATCTTTAAATTAAAAGAAAGATAAGAATGATGTGTTGGTAGCACAGAACACCATGTAGAACATTTTTAAGATACAACTGGCGAAGTTTCAAGAAGAGAACAAGATATGGGGTAGATACATTGTATCCTACCTAATCCATTTTAAAATCCTAAAATTGGAGTGGGAGAATTGAGCGGCAAAGGAAAATCAGACTTGTATTTAAGAAGACATAAGTTAATAAAGAAAGAGAGTGGAATAGAGGGGATAGTGAGATAAAGAGCAATGGTCAAGCATAAAAAGAGTGAAATGCTAAAAAGATTACATAGGAACTCTGTTTGAATTAACGACGACAAGGATGATTGCATTGGCAGAATGAGTAAGAAGACTCAAGGAGACGAAGCTCGAGAGGGAAACAAGCAGTTAGAGCTGAAGTGATTGAAACCAAGCATGAGGATTGAACTGAAAGAGTGATCTGAAATCTGCAAAGTATGTTGTAAGTTATATCAGATCAAAAGACCATTATTGTTACTTTCTAGCAATTGTAACAGTAAGATAAATCCTATGGACTTAGGTCGGTTTAACAACCATTAGAAAAATCCTTTAACAGGGTGACATTCCAAGTGAATATTCTAAAAACCTTTAACCAGGCCCATTCCTAATAGTTTGGTAAAATCCTCTAACAAGGTCACATTTAACAGTGTGTTGTAAGCCTTTAACTGGGTAGGCTTTTAATAGCGCATCACTTCAGAAGAGTGAGAATCAAGTAGCATGTTACTGGTAGTTTTTCCCAAATTGGGTTTCCACGTAAATAATTGTGTCATGTGTTGATCTTGAATGTTTTATCTTTGCATGTTGATTTACAGTAATTTGCTTATATGACAGATTTAAGTTTGAACAGATGAAAAGAGTATGGATTCATTATTAAAAGTATTAATAGGGCATTTGGACCTTGAATAACTGATTCACCCCCCCTCTCAGTTATTCTAAAGAAATCTAACATAGTTATAGAGTCTAATGTGCATTGATAATAGTAGGTATAATAATAGTTATAGAGTTTGATTTGTATTTAATACAAAAATTACAACAACAGTTATAGTGTCTGATTTATATTAACATCAAAAATATTTTCTTTCAACTTTACATTCTTAGATAAAACAATAGTAGATAACTTACACCCATACAACACTTTAAATTCATTAATAACAACATGAAGACATAGAAAAAGATGACAACAAAATCGATTTAGCAACATTGTTAAACAATGAATTTTACAATGTCAGCAACAAGATGAGTAAAATGAAACTATCAAGATTAGAAACAATCAAGATCAAATGTGTCGAGGAGCTATAAAACATGTAACTTGAATAGCTTCTAAAAATCATGGCCACCATTGAATAAATCAAGGAAGAAGATAAAAACTATTATCATAGACATGACATAATGATTAGAAATGAAGGGTATTGCTATAAGATTTTAGTGAATATAAGTTTTTTTATTAAAATGTATTGAGTCCACACAACCATGTTAAAGTGAATGTTGTGATCATAAAATATCATCCTTAGATGAAATTTCCTTGTCTAATGGTATATATACCACATCATTAATGGGGCCTAAATCCACAAATAAATTAATAATTTCATTGTCATGGTCTTTATCACCTTCAAATATAGGTAAATGAAAATCAATAAACTCATCATCTTCATGGACTTGATGCCCACGTTGTTGATCCTACCCTTCAAACACTTCAGTAATCTCATCCTGATCTTCATCTTGGTCATATGCACAATTGACTATAAAATCTTCATCATCTCCATCTTCACCATCTATTTCTTTAAGGGAGACTTCATCTTCAAGTAAATCATGGTCCTCTACATTTTGAACAAATGTTACTCTTTGTCCTTTTGGATCATAGTCAATTGCAAATGACCATCCAGATTGTTCTAAATTTGGAATGAGAAATATTTGTTCAAATTGATTTGGAAACACATAAGGTTCACAAATGGCTTCAAATCTCGATGTATTGATCATATAGAATCCATTTTTGTGGAAGAAGATAGTTTTCTCTTCACACACTTTGATTGGCTTGTACCAATCAACATGAAAAACAACTTTCTTAAAAGACTTAAAATCAAGCTCTATTATATCCTCCAACGCTCCATAATACTGAAGTGTGCTTGTTATTGGTTTTCTATCATTTTCATGTGAACAATAGTCCACCTCAGATGATGTTGAATCTCCACAATCATAAGTTTGTCTCTTTTCATCAACTTTTCTTATGCAAAAATGATTACAAAAATTCCACATTCCTTTGTAATACTTTACCTAAATTCATATAAATATTAATTAATTAGATTTAATGATAAGAGATATAAAATACAATTCATTCATCATATCTAGTATATGTGCATGTGAGAGATTTTATGTATCACCTGCCCATTCATAGATCCTCTAACAAAATTCAACTGTTGTGGTGTCACTATATTCTTCTTTTTTGTTGCCTCATGTTCAATATTGGACTTTAGCCAATTCTATGAGCATCTCTCTAACCATTTTCTTTTATGGGTTGCAAGTAGTTCTCAAGTAGTGTTTTGACCATGTTTACTATATATATTGGCCAATTTCTTTTCATCATCTAATTTATTTTCTTCAGCATACTTCTCCATCCATTCTAACATAAACTTGGAATTATATGCAATATACAGATGTAATGCCTCCCACTCCTTAGCATCTACATTGAAAAATATAGTTATTCAAATTTAAAAATTATTTGAATCCATCCATCGTAAAATTTTAGATAAAAATAGTCATTTCAACATTTTTCATACCTTTTATCCTCTTTGATGTCCCTTGACCCTCTAATTTTTGTCCTTCAAATGATTGAGGTTGGTTACAATTCTATAATAGTGTATCTTCATGATGCAATTGGAGTAAGTACTCACTTAAATGAACCATTGCTTGGGAAGCCGTGTACTCTTCAATGATGGACCCTTCTGGTCAAGTATTTTACCAAACAGATTGTTTTAATACGTTCATATACCTCTCCACTGGCCACATTGTTTGAATATGAATATGACAACACAACTCAATCTCTTCTACTAGGTGTATAAGATAATTCTCTCAAGGGAAGTACATTTGAATATCACACATCAAAATTAAAATATTCCTCTTCCAATAAATTCAGTCACTTGATGTATATCTTTAGATGAGATCCACCTAAAAGTATTAGCATTTATTAGATAAATATTTATAATATCTTGAAAATTGAAAGTCTTAACTTGTATAAAGTCATAATCAATGGTGTACTTCAAATGATAAGATTAATGGAAGAGTATGTATTATTTATTGAAAATAATTCAAATACTTGGACAATTTGTAAATAACTGGTGTGACATCAGGACCAAAAGTACTTGGCAGTATTGCAGGAAAGACATATTGCACAATCATTGATGAATAACCATCTTAAGATATGCATGATATAATACTATCACTTGGATATACAAATTTATAACTAAATTTACAATTTTTTCAATTGGACATGCTGCAAAGTCACCTTTATCTAGTTATACCAATCATGTGATTTTAGACCTAACAACTATGAACCATCTCTTGTGAATACATTTTTTAATGTTGCACCAAACCTAGATGGAAATCTTATTATTTCTATTGTATCAAAGATGCTTTCTTTATGCTTTGATGTAATGTTCCATGGAGCATGAATATATGAGTTGTCTTCATACAACCACATGTTTGACATAATATTGGCAAGTTTTAAGTCCTTTTACAACTTTAATTTTTCTTCAAGGTTGGTTCCATTTAGATGTTTCCCCAAGCACTCTGCCACATTTTTACCAATGTGCATGGTGTCAAATAGGTGGGCTATTGGTAAGTTCTCATAATATTATAATTTGTAGAAAATTGAAAGTCTTCTCATTCCTAGTGGAAATCCCATCCCTTCTTTTCTATCACACATTGCTTCCCACCTGCCAAGGTTCATCCTTCATGCCTTTCTTGTTTCCACTTCCTTTTCATTGAACTTATTTTTATCATGCACTCAATACCAATGATTTTGTGGTAAAAAAATGTCTATACTCATCATATATAGTTTTGTTGAGATCTTTTGATTGTCTATACAAGGTTTTTGTCCCACATGATGAACAACCATGTTTCTCCTTTATTTTTAGCCCTAAAATAATAAGAAACTAGAGTTAGTAAATGGTACAAAAAATAAAACAATTACAAAATGTAACTTATTGTATATTATTACAACAAATAGAGAACCTAGGGGCATCATGAATTGTCCAAATAAGTATCCCATTAAACAGGAAGTTTCTATCATTGATAGGTCTTGATACATCATACATATTTACATCATTCCATAATTCACAAAGCTCAACAATAAGGGACTCCATGTATACATCCATATCTTTTACCTGATATTTCCCTAAGAAAAAAAATTAGGTCTAACAAAATTGAAATATTTGTATATAATGTTTTAGAAAGTATTGCATTCATATGTTTTAAATACTTGGTATGATAAGAGTTAACATTGCATGTTCTTTTTCCATTTCCATTCGAGGGGGAAGATTTTTGTTAATAATTAAAACTGGCCAAACATAATATGTTATTTTGAGATCTCCAAAAGGATTGACACCATCCATCACTAGAGAGATCCTTGCATTCCTTGGCTCATTTCTTAAATGTGGCCAATTTTCCTCTATCTATTTCCAATATTTGCTATCTATAGCCATATGCATAACACTATCTTGGCTTCTCCCTTTTCTATGATAATCCATATATTTTTCCAATTCCTTGCATTTGAACATCCTCTCAAACCTTGGCTTTAGAGGAATGTGGTGTAGTACTTTATAAGGAACCTTTTTGGATAGTTGATCTTGACAATACCTAATTGTGTGACACACTCGACATTATTGAAAATTTGCATTCTTCCCATGGTAAAATATATGATCATTTGGACACACATCATATATATTTTACTCCATTCCAATGTCTTTCATTATCAAAGATACTTCTCTATGGGAATGAGCCAACTTATTGTCCTTTGTAAGTATTTTGTTTGCCAAAAGTCTTTATGATGCAACAAACATTTTTTTATCAATTAAAAAAACACTTAAAACTTTTAAGACATCAAAGAGAAAAAAATTATCAAAATATCAAATCCTACCTCAGTATATTAGTGAAGCAAGTATTTGTCAATCTGTGTGTAGCCTCCAAGTTAAAGAACAACATAAGTGTTACTAACACAAAAGTATCTCCATTTGGGAAAAGAGGCATTCTAGCTAGTTGTGCTAGGGGTGAATCATTAACTTCTTAAAAAGATGTGTAGAAGTCTTGGATAAAATCATTGACACCACCTTCATTTATCTATGAAGTGGTTTCATCCATAAATATTTCTTGATCTTTATTTTGGGATTTACTATCATTAGTAACATTCATTTTTTCTTCAACAATATTGGCAACCAGAAGCACCTTTTCATCAAAAATCAATTGAAATGATTAATAATAGTGTATTAAAAATAATATGCATCTAAATTATTTATTATTAAAATTATTGATATGGTTATTATAGTATATCTTGTCTATATAAACTCCATATTTTAATCTATGTGTACCAACAAGTCATATCTTCTTTAGTTTCCTATTTTGACACCTTTTGCAAGTGCAATATATCATTTCATTAAAGTTTTATTTTGTACTTGTAGTAGGTTTTGGTGCCTTTTCATCTGACTATTCAGATGATGATGATGTGTTATTTCCCTGAATGCACTATGAACTATCAATAATAAGTATACAACTTTCAACTTGAATATTACATCTTCTTTAAGAACACATGATCGTTACAACTTGAGTAATTTAGAACTATGAAATTGCATCTTTAAGGTGACATATGCATACGAGGAATATTTTAATCTATTATTAAGATATAATTTATTGGCACAAAAATTGAGCAATATTTTCAAATTTGAAGAGATGGATTTTAATTGCATTTTCTTATTCTTGGATCTCCTTGTTGAAGCATTTGCAATGTGGATACCACCAACACTAAACTAATATGAATTCTTGTGTTTCTTGAGGTATCTTGAGATAATATATTAGAATAATTTGAGTAATTTTTTAAAACAACTATATAGAAAAAATGGATACTTCATTTTGAGGTCTGTCTCATCATACAAGCATACCTAAGCACATTTTAAAACAACATGTTTCTCTTAAAAAAATCTCACTCAACCCTCTTGAGTTTCTTCCCACAATATCTCATTGGTAAGATAATTCAATTTTCATTGTCAAGGTGTTTGCTAAATTGAATGGTTTTCATGATGTCACTAAGGACCTCCATAATTCATGTATATTAATCTAAAACATATATATTTTTATCAATAACTAGTTAAATATTGAAAAATCAAAATAATAAATATATGAAACAATATTACTCAATGCATAATTTATTAACTCATAGCTTAGTGTTTCATTTCATAAAAATGATACTGCAAGTAGAGAAAAACAATATAAATACCTGGTCTTCCATTTTGTATAGACACCAAGAAGATAGCCTAATAGGAAGCTACCAAAAAAGTGCATGTATGCTAGTTAGAATCATTACATAGATAGTTGTCCAAATACATAAAATTATGTATCCCAAAAAAGGTAACACTCAGAAAAAATAGTGGAATAGATAAATTTTATATGCAACATATTCAAGTTTAGCTTTATTAAGAAAATCATGCAAAGACTGAACCGTGGTCAATAGCTTGTCCCATGTTTTGACAATTTCTCAAGAATAAGGGACATGTGCAAAGGAAAGACAATATTTCATTAGTAAATTTTTTCTTCTAATAGAATGAATAATTTTGAAATGGAAAAAATGATTTTGAGAGATTAATAAAAATTAAGATAGCATTCATACTTTTTGTTTTGTGAAATGGAAAGATTTAAAAACCATTCTATGCATTACAAATTATACTATGTTATAAAAAATTCAAAAACTAAAACGAATCACCCATTTTAGTTACTCTAAATGGACTAGGTCTAGAAATTTTTTTGGGATGTTAAAAGTAATTCTATCTTTAATCATTAGAAAAAGAAAAATAGTTAGTTCCTAAAGAGTTTAAAATATATTCACAAAATGATAACTATTTTTCTCTAATTGATTAATTCTACCAAGGGAAGTTGAAACCTAGTCAAAGAAACAATAAAAGACTTATAACACCATGTAAGACTAATCAAGAACATTATTAAGAAAAACTAAAAATAAAGCTTAGTTGAATTTCTAGAAACAACCACAAAAAAAAATCATTTTAATGTTCCAAAAAAAATAGTTGTTGGAATATATGAAATCTAGGTAAACCAATAAAATAAATACTCACCCAAAATAGTGGAAAAGAGAACTTTTATAGAAAAAAATTCTTGAATTTTAGCTTTATAAGAACCCTACAAAAAATAAATATTTATCAATAAGATGTGTCATAAAATACTTCAAATATAGGTCCTAAAGATATCATACTAAAAATATGTCACTCAAAATAAGTCTTAATAAAAAAGAGCCACTGTTGCACCACTATTGAAGTTAACTTTGATATATGTAGAAATTATTTTATTCATGAAACAAAAAGTAAGATATTAATTATTGATAGCTTTTAAGTCATATTGAATTTTAATTTGTTGACTCGTATTCCTTAATACAAAACTATATACTATTTTTTAAACAACCAAGCAATATATTGTAGCAATGTCATATTATAGTGGTTTCAGTTTTACTCTTATATGTTAAGTTGTAATATTTAGAATTAGATTACTTTCTGTATTGATCAAATTACTTTCTCTACTGATTCAATTAGAAGTAATAAATTACTAGTTGCTTTATTTATTATTATTAATTTCTTAGATCTTATACAATTTACTTAATCATTTTAGAAATGAATTGAATGCTTTAATTTTATTTTATTTATGAAATGCAATGATGAATTTTAGATAAAAACTAGTTTAAGAAATGCCATAGGTAATATGCTCATGTCCTTAGAATTCTATATAAGACACACTTTAAAGTTGGTTAGATTATATGACATTAAAAATATTATAATTTACAATATACATAAAGATACTATGAAAACTTTTATAAAGGTTAGTAGGAAAACTTAGTTTTGTGAAATTCTAAACAAATAAGACTGTAATACTAGATGTTTATAATTTAGATTTCAAAATATATCTACACATTAAAAAATATGTTCCAAAGAAAGAATTCATTGTAAAGTCGTAGAAATTTCTAGATGCTAAACAAATCTTTTATAAATCATTATAATTCATGGATGATTGAATCGATTAAAAATTTGATTTTATTTTCATTCTAGTTTAATGAATTCTACTGTAGCAGGATGACAGTGATTTACTTAATATTTTCTTGTATAGTGCTAATTTGATCAATTATGCAGTAGAAGTTTGTATTTGTTTGTATTTCAGATGTCTCTGCTATCAAATTATTGTCAAAACTAGTGTTAAATAATAGTTTGGTATCTCCTTAGTGTTAGTATCTAAATTCATTAGTGTGTTTAGTGCCACTTGGGAAGAGGTAAAAACTAAGAAAAAGGAAAAAATATATTGAAATAAACTAGAAAGCATTAAAAAATTGCAAGTAGATTTGTCTAATTGGGTATGAAATTTAGTACAGATAACTTCTACAATATGGAGGTAATAAAAAGAGACTATCATAGCTGCTAACCATGAGAGACCACCACTACTAATGCCATTGATATGACCCACGAGCAGCACTGCTAGCAACCACCATAGCAGTCTTAGACTAAGGTGGCAATTTTTATACCAACATAGTTCCTCCACTAGGCATAAGTAAACTCTAATAAGGAAAATTATTGTTTAGTCTTAAAAAAATGTGTAACTTCACAAAATTTGGCTAAGGATCACATTCATATCAATCTGAACTCAAATCACTAGGAGTTATGATAAATCATTCAAATTCAAAATCATTTTGTGTCCTATCACAATAATTGATTGCACTGTATATGGAATAGGTTACCAAATGAAGATTTAAAAATAGAAGAAACTATTGTATTTTTTCAAATAAAATCTAAGATTGTGGCATTTAAGGCCTCAAGACTTTGGGGAAAGAGGTGATAATGTATAACCCAAACTTCCCACAAGGAAATTTAGAAATGTAAAGGACAAGGAAGGAAATGTCATAAACATTGAAAGAATCAAATGCAAAAATACTCATGGTTACCCTATCTACCAGCTTACAAAAAAAATCCACATTAAAGGAGATCTCTGCACTTTACACAGAAAATAAATCATGCAGATAAGTTACTATTCTAAAACAAATGCAAGACTCGTTAAATTAAATCATTTTACTGGCACCCATAGACCTCAGGTTCTAAAAATTAGATGCACAATAGGATACATGGGGTCTTTAAATGGAAAGCATGTGCCTATTCCCTCTCAAGATGAAGACATTTGGCTTTATAACATGATTATGTATTCCAATCCACACCATAATTAGTTAAAATATCTGCTATAGAGTTAGCTTTCCACATTCAATTTTGGTATCTACCTTATAGAACTCACACCCTTGATTATCTGAATCAATTAGTCAATTGCAAATAGGTGGCAGACTATAGCATATATTACTTAAGAAAGACACCCATTAAATTCAAGATCCAGTGCCATAAATTTGAGGAGAAAAGGCCATACACAAGAATATGATCACTTTGATACTGATGATGGACTAGGAAGTGTAATTTGAACACAAAACATAGAAAATAAATTGATATGGATTATGGGAATTTGATAGCATGGATAGAATATGATCTACCATTTCCACATCTTAGTAGCAGAAAATGCAGTAGGGGGACTATGGAAACTTTTGTTAATCAAATTGTTCAACTTTAGGGTCTTTTAAATAAGCAAGCCAACCAAAATTATTTATACTTTGGGGAAATCTCTATGCAACATTACAATCTATATGGTCCTACCATATTATGAAGAAATTAATTATCTTTAAAGCAAGGAGTAGTGATTAGAGATAAGAGTTGGAGGAGCTCTTTTTCAACAACTGTCTATTTATCCATTGCAAAGTGGGAATAGTAAAATGGTTAAGAGTATAGGGAGGAGCATTTTCAGGTTTGTTGGAAAGAAAATCCTTCAAAGCTCCTCCCAATGCATAGGGAGCATTCATTCACTTAATTTTCTTATTGATTGTCACAAATTCTTTGCAAAATGTGAATGATAAAATGGTTAAGAGTATAGGGTAGGAGAATTTTCAAGTTTGTTGGAAACCAAATTCCTTCAAAGCTCCTCCAAATGCATAGGAACCATCCATTCACTTAATTTTCTTGTCAATTGTCACTAATTCTTTGACCCTAAAGAGAAGCAAGCTCAATACAAGCCTTATTTAGTTGTGGTCATCTGAGATGTTGCAAAGAGTCTACTACCCTACCCATGATTCAACACAAAAGCATGCACTGACAATATTTCCAAGATACCACATGAGGTATAAACCTTATAGATTTTAAGCTTTAACTAAAGTACTATTGGAGGAGCTTCATACGACATGTTCCCTAAAGAAACTCGGAGAACCCTTGCTTCCATGATATGTTTCTCCCATTAGGGACCACCAACTTTTGTCAAGGTCATATAGCAAGCACCTAGACAATTTATTCCTCAAAGCTATGGGAATCTAAATACTTGGTACCACTTATGTGCTTGAGGTGGACACATATTGCTAATTTAGAAGAGGAAACCTTTTGTCCTCATAATTAGGTTTCCTCATAGTTTCCTTCTCATAGAAACTTTCTGCATAGCCCCTTTATCTTGTAAGAGTGACTTTGGAATAGGCAAAAAAAATACAAAATTAATGGGGATAGTCTAGAGAATTACTTCTAATTTTATAGTTCTTCTTATCAAGCTACACCATCTACAACCCTAGGATTTCAAGTGCTTCATGATCTTTTGAACCAGTTCCTCCTACTCATTTTTATTCTTGCAATCACAAGGAGAGGGATGTTACTTGAAAGGAAGGGTAGCCACTTTAAACCTAAGGAGGATGCAATCTTGTGTTGCATATGCCGACCCACATCAAAAGATGAATAATCTTTTATTTATTAATATATACATGCTGCTCCAAACCCACCATAAAAGAAGAAATGATTATTTTCAAAGCGTTCATGTCTGAACTATAAAGAGCTTACTTTGTGGGACTTAAGTTTTACAAACCCTACTATATAGCAAACAATAACTCTCTTGATTCTCACCCTTTATAACATGATCCCAAAAATCTCCATAGAAATAGAAATTTTAAAACAATCGATTAAAGAGTACTTATTGATTCCAAGCATTCTAACCTAAAATTCAACATCATTTTTTAATATACATAATCTTATCGTAGGAAAATGTGATAACTAAACTTTTGCTTTACTGTGACATTGACATATTAGCATCTAAGAGGATGGTTGTTACAAATATGTCTAACTCATAAAAAAGAATCATGTTACCTTACCCTTACGTCTAGTAAGACATGGATGGGGAATTATGATATCCCAATTTTAGTGCTATTATTTAACACGTAATGACTTGATCATTAAATAGATTAATAGGTCATTATCAGGTATAATATTGGATGAATTATATTTGGTGCATTGTGGATGATTTTGCACATGAATATATCTCATAAGTTAGTCATGATACCTGATTCCTTTTCTAATTGTTTTCTTTGTCATAAAACTAAATATGTTATCAATTTGATTTTAGAACTACAACATTTAGTAAAGAATTGAGTTATACCTTGAAGAATTATCACTGCTCTAAACAACTTCAATATTGTTTATAGACTAATATCTACCAATTTTATAGATTAGGCATATTTTTGTGGATGCAAATTTGAAACTAACAATTAGGTAGCTGAAAAAATTTTCATTCAAATAAAACTCAAATAAAGATATTGATGTAGATATTTGAGATATGTCAGTTAGGTAGAGTTAGGTTTAGTCATATTTGCACTAGGAGATAATGATAGTTTTAGAACTAATGCTAAACCATAGTTATTGACTTTATGCATGCCTTTCTATATGTCAATGATGCTCTATTTTAAAAAGTTAGCATGTAGGATAATGTGCTTCAAAGAAAGAATTTGTTGTAAAATCTAAGAAATTTTTGGATGTTGAAAATATCCTTTATAAATCATTGTAATGCATTAATAATTGTATCAATAAAAAAATTGGTTTTATTTACATTTTGGTTTAATATATTCTAGTGTAGCAGCATGACAGTGATTTATGATTTAATGTTTTCATGCATTGTATTGATTTATTATTTAATGTAGGTAGAGAGTTGTATTTATTTGATATTTTAGATGTCTTTGTTGTCATAATTACATATAAGGTATCATTTTTTGTATGTGTTGAAAGAGTGGGACTTATGGGGTGGTTAAACTTTTATTTTCAATTAGATAAGGGTTCAATACATTTTTGGTTGGTCTTATTTTTGTCAAGAATTTTTTATTTTTGGTTCCATGTCATAATGAGTGACTAATGATCAAGGTTCTATGGCTCCATAAAAAAGTAACAAGTATTAAATAACTCAACTACTTGATATAACTTAATGTGTAAATTTGGGTGTAAACATAATAAGAAATAATGATTCCATAAGTTTGATGGCTATATTTTTAAAGCTAATTAAAGTTGATTCATAGGTGTTGATTGAGACATGTTTTTGTTTCAATCTTCAAGAATACATGTGCACCTATTGAACACTTTGAACCTATTATACCAAAACATATGCTAGGGTCCTGGGTATCTACTTGTCATACATGATACTGGTGGCCTCTACACATGCATAATTTCTCCCCATTTAAATTCATAGGAAAGAAGTTAGATAGATGGTGTGTGGAAGTATTTCATCATTTAACATAGTATCTTTGAGTCCTTTAATTATGCATATATCTTACCTTACCATTTAATTGTAGTTTCAATTGAAAATAACATGTACATAATGGCTCTCCTAAGTCATGGCCTAGCAATAAAAATAAGACATCAAGAAAATATGAGGAAACATATTACCTCAATATCATTTACAAATGGATCAATAGGGTGATATGGTGAATAGATAATGAGATCAAATCCCAGGTTCTACAAAAATTTGCGGATATAAAAGTTAAAATTTCCAATTCAGCATCATATGAACCAGCCTAAATTAAAAACTACTATAAAAAATGAATGAATCAATACCAACTAAGAGCATGTACTACTATAAAGGAATCATTTTGTTTAACCCAACTATATAAATATCTAAGGATGAAGATAAACCATATGGACTTTTTTTAAGAACTACTACAATAAGAGACCACATTCAATGAT
Source organism: Cupressus sempervirens (assembly GCA_028749045.1). Classification (NCBI taxonomy): domain Eukaryota; kingdom Viridiplantae; phylum Streptophyta; class Pinopsida; order Cupressales; family Cupressaceae; genus Cupressus; species Cupressus sempervirens. The sequence goes on from CM053784.1 coordinate 170,899,367, forward strand.
TGCATTATTTATTTGTAAATTTATTTAAATATCTAATGCAATTTCATTCTTTTTAATACACTCAGAGATTATCCTTGATAGGGACATTAGTCTAATGTACTTTTGTACCACCAACACATACTAGTATTCTAATGTAGAGCCATTTTTTTAATAAAAAGAAGAGATATGAATTAATTTTATCAGGAGAGTCAGTCATGGATATAGACAAAAGCTACAACTCAAAAGATGAAATTACAAGCCACAAAATAGGCTTACTTGTTATAATAGGTCAATGGATAACAATGAGAATATATTGGCAATGGGTCACAAAATAGTGGATTAAATAGGACAATGACAATTCTTGTAATAGGTCTATGTGATGCTAAAATTAACAATTCAAAAAAATTTAGTTTCACTATTGTGTAAGAACCAATCTCCTCTTCTCTATGAGAAAATAGATTGGAAGTGCTAGAAACGATCTTAATAAAGAAAAATATAGATACACCTCTTAAATCCTCCAACTCATGTCCATATTTCTTCTCACTACAAACAAGAGTCTCTATATTTGAATCATAGAGGGAAAAACTATTTTGTAAAGAATGGAAAGACGTTTTGAATACTTCCTTATCGAATAATATTTATAGGAGAGACTTTACAACATTCAATATTTGACACAAGATAACAAATGCTATCAAATAATCAAAACTCTAATTGCTAGTACAGATTATAAATGTTGCTTTCAAAGGGCACTCTACAGTACATGAATAATTTCCTATGTCATTGTTTAGAACTTTTAAATTCTTTCTTTTGATTCTCCACTCAATCAGATTAAAGTTGATTAAACAATCATAGGAAAGGGACATTAGTTGTTACGACATTTTGAAAAGAAAGAAAACCAACAAAAAAAAAAGTATTAAAACCATAAATCATTCAATTTTCATGAAAATAATCCAACAAATAGGGTTTGGGTTATTTTCATTTATTTTTTGTTTTTGGAATGAGCCTTACGTAGTAGTTGTTGTAGTCCAAACTTTTGAAAGATGTCCTTACCATTTTTAACAACCTATACAAAAATTATATAGGGTAATTTTTTCACAGAATAAAGGTAATTTCTTTATACAATATATTTTAGTCTTTCATGGGACATAATGAAGTACTATAGAATCTAATCACATAGAAGATGCATCACGTTATGTTGAAATTAAATATGTTGAAGATACTACAGAAGGAGAATATAACATTAATTGAAGAAGTGCGGGTGATTTAAATGTTTATGAATTTTTCCTAAACGATTATCTAGAGCTATCAGATGGTTGCAAGGATGACTATGATCCAATTAAGGATTCTGAGTCTTTGTATTTTATTAATTTTAAGGTAAATCATTGTGGACTTGAATGCAATAGTTTGATCAAATCAGATAGATTACCAAATACAACTTTGTTTCAAGAAAACTATTTCCTAAAGTTGAAGCTAGGGAATAAGATGGGTACATGCTAGGAATCCTTGACTATTATTTTGATTCTTATGTTAGAAGTCAGATGACACAACAAACAAGACAGTGATGATACACAATTTTGGATAAGTGAATGTGGAGGACATCATGGAATTGTTGAGAGAGCATGTGGAAGAGGTATATGAGATGCAAATGAGCATAATGTTGTACTTGAAACTGGTGATTTTGAGGATAGGAGATGGGATTCCTCTGCATCTATATTTTGTTTGTAGAAAATTGGTGACAAAGGAGTTGGAGGCCCAAATTTTCAAAGATGTGGGCGGCTCCAATTTTGATGCGATGGAGAAGATAATGGAAGAAAGTCTAGTGGCTTCTACGAAGAGAAAGAGCTTGATCAGTAGTCTACAAGTCCTCAAAGATTCATAACCACTATTGCCATCATCATGGATTAGTTGACGGAGGTAGCCTAGATGTGAGGGAGGTTTTTTTTTTCATTTTGGTGTAATTTGTGTTTGTCTTGTAACATTATTAACAATTTTAACTTGGTTGACATTGCTAACATGGTCAATTTATTGCAATGGATAGGGACGCCTAGAGGGTATGAAAAGATACATGATATAATACCCAAAGAACTTTGCTAGCTACCATTGCATGTATAAAAGGAAGGACAAGGTGAGGACAGTGAACACTAATGCTTTGTTTTGATAAATGCTCTTGGAACTGACATATCAAGGAAGTGCCCACTAGAATTTACTATGACTTGTACTACAACCCCATAATGCCTCTGTGGATCTCTGTATTCATCATAATGTTGATTAGCCAGAGGGCTTTCAACAAGGAATCTGGTATACCACAGTAAGTGGCCATTTTGCATTCAAAGCCCTTTTTTACATAGGCATGAGAGGATGTAGACATGTATTTCTGAAAAGGGATATCTTGATCTCACACAAGGGAAAGATAGAATTTTACAGTGTAGACTCCAAATTAACCTCCCAGCCAGAAGAGAAAGAAAACCCCAAAAAATATTTTGCTAAAATCTAACTCTCATGATGAACGAATAGGGCAAGAAGAAAAAAAGCCCAAAAATATTTGGCTAAAATCCCTACAATAAATAGAATACGTTTCCTACTAAAATCCCAAGGGATAAGCAAATAGAAGAATACCTGCTAGAAGCTACAGAGTCAACAACTATCCAGATGCGTGTGAGCAATAAACAGAGCCACAAAAACAACCCATAATTTTATTCTAGAATCCCCAACATTTACTGCAAAATTATAATTTCGGCCTTCCTTTTCCTTTCCTACACCTTTTACCGCTTCATCAAAAATGCATGGGATTTTTGTCTTTATGGTTAAACTAAGATGATAAAAGTAATTTCTATTTTTTATCAAACAATTAAGAATAAATATTTAAATTTTAAAGACAAAATAATAATTTTGTCTTTGAAAAATGTCTTTAAATATCCCTCTTTGTAGTAGTGTGATGGAAATATAATTGATATCAAAGAAAACACTTGATAGAGTTTGGTCCCTAATGAATTATAAGAACACTTTCAGTGATGCCCTCATAGTGTTGTATATTCCATGCTTTATCTGCCCCTGTACTAGAAAAATAATAGAAGATAAAAATAGGTTTTACGTTGTTAATTAATAGAAATTACTTCTAATTCCTTTTTTATGTTAATTAACAAGCAAAAGAACGGTTCCTAATTGTTCATGTTAACTAAATAATAGATAAAAATCCTCCAATTTTGAAACAAAATGCATACATTCTAAATATTTGGAATTAAGAAGCAGAGAAGTTGTGGTTAGTTTTTTCTTCCTGACTTGATAATCGACTGAAAATCCCCAGGATATCTGAAAAAAATGTATACATTCAAAATATTTGAAATTAAGAAGCAAAAGAGAATTGCTTACGTTTTCCTGCTGGTTTGCCGCAGCAAGAACAATGTCGCAAATACAAATCGACTATATAAGGCCATTGATCTCTCTCCACTTTTATATCTGACTGTAACTAGAAAGAGTCTCCAAACTCTTGGGATCAGGCCGCCAGCTGATTATCTCTTGAGTGCATTTTGTAATGAAGTTAGACGAGTTATAGAGAAGTAAATTTGTTTAAAAATTGAAGGAAATGATGGAAGATGTTGAAAGGCATTAAACTCCACAAACAGTTGTTAGCAGTGATAGAGAAACCACTTTGTGTTCGTCGGCAAACACTTCCGTCTTGAAGTTGAAACGAGAGAAAAACGACCTTGAGATAGTAACTGCCGCAGGTTGTTATTGTACTCTTTTTTTGGCGCCAAGGGTTGATAAGTGTAAATCAAAGAAAAAACAAATTGCTTAGAGTAAAGTACATTGAGACAATTCACCACATCATTTTCCACTTTTTTTCATTTCTATCCCACTCTTGAAATGTGTTGGGCGTGCCTTGACAAATCCATTTTATTTCCTACGGTCCATATGGGAGGCAACTCCCATTCAGTTTAAAAATCGTAAATTGCCAATCGTTTGTAAATTATATATTTTCGTGCTTTGACATACAATTTGTACACATATATGAGGTGTCAGGCCTTGTTGGCGGACAATGATTAGACATTGGAAATGGTAAACCGACAGCTTTGGGGATATTTTCCCGCTCCCAGATGGAGGGTGTTGGGATAGGCACCGGCAACGGCCGGCTGCCCCAACTTCTGCGGCTGACCCAGTTTCTCTGCCAAGTGATGGGACGGACATGTCAGAAATCAGTTTCTGTTTTTAATCATATTCCCAATACTTATATGTATTGTTTTATTCAAGTCATATATGCTTACAAATATTTTTTCATCTTGAATGAGCAATATATTTCTAGCAATAAAATTTACTATAAAACCATTTTATAATTTTTAATAAATTAATCATTTTTCATATTTTGAAAATTGAATATGAAGAAATATTTTTAAAAAAATATTTTGAAAGTAAAAAGGGATTAATTTCATAATTGAAAAATAAATTTAAATATATTTTTAAAAATATTGTAGTTTATTTTTATTATAATAATAGATTTCATTATTGAATTTTATTTTGTGTCTTTATTTCAATAGTAGTACAATTAATAAAATATTATTATTATTTTGAATATAACATTCTAATTAACATTTAGAGTCATATTCTAATGTTTTTTTAGATCACATTTTACTATGAAATAAGTACATTATTGATTTTTTTTAACATGTAGTTAAAAATGTACACCAATCATGTTTTTTCTTAAAAAGAATTCTAGACACAAATTAAAAAATGCACACAAATGAAGAACTCAATAGTATAACCATCTAATTTTTATAATCCAATAAAGACTCTTTACTTATGGTTTTTTTTTACTAAATCATGTTTCACAATCAAAATATGAAGTAAAATCATATTTTGATGGCGAAACATGATTTAGTAAAAATATGAACTCACTCTTCAAGAGTCAGTTCTTCATTGGTGTGCATTTTTTGATTTGTGTCTAGTTCTTTTAAAGATTTTTAAGTAAAAACATGGTTGTGTCTAGAATTCTTTTACTCTTAAATAATTATTTTAAAATAAATAATTGCACATCAAAAAATTTATGTGTGTGAGATAAGGCATTTGATGTGCAAATAAGTTTATTTTAAGATAATATTTGATAAAATTTTCTTAGCATGAATTCTTCATATGTAGCCTAAAGTTCAAATAATTTTACAATTAATAAAATATTGTTATTATTATTTGAATTCTTCATTCGTGTGCATTTTTCTATTTGTATTTAGAATTCTTTTTAAGATTCTCTTAAGTAAAAACATGATTGGTGTGCATTTTTTTATTTGTATTTAGAATTCTTTTAAAGATTTTTTATGTAAAAACATGGCTGTGTCCAGAATTCTTTTACTCTTAAAGACTAGGTTCATATTTTGATGGTGAAACATGATTTAGTAAAAATAACCATAACTATAGAGTCTTTATTGGATTATAAAAATTAGATGGTTATACTATTGAGTTCTTCATTCATGTGCATTTTTTTAATTTGTATCTAGAATTATTTTTAAGATTCTTTTAAGTAAAAACATGATTGGTGTGCATTTTTAACTACATGTTAAAAAAATTCAACAACATGTACTTATTTCATAATAAAATGTGATCTAAAAAAACATTAGAATATGACTCTAAAGTTGATTAGAATGTTATATTCAAAATAATAATAAAAATATTTTATTAATTGTACTACTATTGAAATAATGACACAAAATAAAATTCAATAATAAAGTCTATTATTATAATAAAAATAAACTACAATATTTATTAAAAAAAATTAAATTCATTTTTCAATTATGAAATTAATCCTTTTTTACTTTCAATTTTTTTTTCTAAAAACATTTCTTCATATTCAATTTTCAAAATATAAAATATGATTAATTTATTAAAAATTATGAAATGGTTTCATAGTAAATTTTATTGCTAGAAATATATTTGCTCATTCAAGATGAAAAAATATTTGTAAGTATATATGACTTGAATAAAACAATACATATAAGTAATGGGAATATGATTAAAAATAGAAATTGATTTGCTCACATGTCTGTCTCATCAATCTTGACATGTTTGTCCCATCACTTGGTAGAGAAGTTGGGGCAGCCGCAAAATTCAGGGCAACTGGCTGGTGCAAATAAGTTGCACCGTAGCTAGTGTCGTTGGGATACGTGAAAAAAAGTCACTAGAACGAAGCTCAAACTTCTTTTAATGGAGGTCTAAGAATTGTAATTGTTTCTGTATCTTCATCAAAAATTATACCTAGGAGATTGAAACTGTATGGACATGTTTAAATTTTAAAATGTAACATCTTAAATTTAATATTAAAATGCTAATTACTCTATTTTTTCTTTTTAAAAAATAAATATAAAATATGTTGAGAGATATTATTTTTAAGGTGTATCTATCATAAATCATATTGATTTATAAAAAAATGATAGTTTTCAATTTCATGCTTATCAATATTCATATAAAGGGGAATGGACATACTACAATGCAACTAACTTTTGTTTTTAGTTGTTATGATTTCTATTATTTTGAGGGGTATGTCGTTATTCTAAATACATGCATAGATATGTAATTTTTTTTCTAACAATAAATATGCTAGTAACATTCGTAGTCGCACCTATTAATAAAGATGACTTAGTATTCATCAATATTTTAGTGGTAACATGTTATTTTAAGATAATAATTGTACATTTAATTAATTAAAATGTTGCACTTGTACCCTCAAAACACACATCCTTAACATGAGTTCATGTTTAATTGTTTGATTAATAAGTTTTTGATAAACCACCATCAATACGGCACACAAGTTTTTGACAAAAAAAATCATTTTTATTGTTTGATTATTAAACCTTTGATAAGCCACCCTTATATACATGTTAACCATTACTCCCATAGATTGCCATTGCAACTTTATATTAATGGGGCGAGCACTTAGAATATAAGCAACAAAGTAATAAAATACAATTGAATTCAAATCTTAAAGATTAAAGTTGAAACATATATCCCTTAAAATTGTAAACAACCATTGTACCTTTATATTAATTAGATGACCACTTAAAAAATAATCTATGAAGCAAGAAACACATAATAAATAATAGTATTAAAGATTAGGGTTGAAATATGTATCTTTACATTAATGGTATGACCACTTCTAATACAACCAATGAAGTGACAAATAACAAAATCAATGAAAGCTTAAAGATTAGGGTTGAAATATATACCTATTACAATTGAGCTTCAACATTTGATTCTTAATATTCTAACTTGTAAAACATTTATATATTCTCTTAATCTTCTCCATATTTTATCATAAAAAATGTCAACATTTATGTTAAGATTGACTATTCAAATAAAAGAATTCTATGAAAATTTACATCTCTATATGTACACACAAGTCTGTGTGTGTGTGTGTGAGTGTGTGGCACGTGCGTGCGTGCATGCACACACACACACACACACACACACACACACACACACACACACACACACACACACACACACACACACACACATGTGTGTGTATATGTGTGTGTTTGTACATACACATACATACATATTATTTTAGAAATGAAATGTGTGTGCATGTGTGTGGGTGTGAGAGCCTAATATTATTTTTGCAATATTAGGGAAACATTATCAAGGCATATGTGATGTATATATAGATAATGGTTAAACATTTCAAAAATAATTATTCCAAGATTTTAGTATTAAATATATTGACACAAATCTACATTTTAAATTGTATGACTATAAATGATTTGAAGACATACTCTTACATATATCTCTTTTTATTCATGTTTGAATATCCATTACCCCTTTATTTATATAAGTAAGGTGCCCACTTATAATATAAACAAAGAAACAAGAAAAATATCGTAAAACATAGATTATTAAGGATCAAGGTTGAAACATGCATTTCTTACACCTATACATGATTTTGGACCTTTCTATTTAATTGGATAACCATTTGACATATGATCAATAAAGAAAGAAAACTATTTTTTTTAAAGTAAAAATTTATGGTTAAATAATATGTCTATTGCAATTGATCTTTAAGATTTTTCTTGCTCTTTGTAACTTTAAAATATAGTTGTATATTTTCCTGATATCATTCATTATATATATATATATATATATATATATATATATATATATATATATATATATATATATATATATATATATATATATATATATATATATATATATATATATATATATATATATATATATATAGATTTCACTTCTTATGTTATATATTTAAAATTACATATGAAACCAATATGACTCTTATATATTTATGATATTGTTCACATACACACAATATTTTTTGATTTGATAATCTTATAATTTTATAGTTTGGCACATTGCCTCAATTTTAGAATTCTTAAATTATAGACTTTTTGTATAGAATATAAGCTTTTTGAGAGTTTTGGGATGACTTTTAATTTGTTTTAAACAAATATATAAGGAAAGAAGTAGGGAAAGGACGAATTCCTTAAGAAGAAAAGATATGAGTATGAGGAGAACAATGAGTGGATTGGAGAGAAGAAAATTGAAAGGTTAATAATTTACCTTGGAAGAGATGAAGAAAACACTCTTTCAAGAGAATATGATGATGCTAACAAGAGGTTGAGTCTTCTTTTTGGCCAAAAGTAGAAATTT